>PVJD01014959.1:0-26972 GCA_004026545.1 Mormoops blainvillei
TCACTGACTGGCTTATTTCACTTTAATAATTTCCAGATCCATCCATGCTGTCAAAATATAAAATTCCCTTCTTTTATATAGTTGAGTAGTATTCTATTGTGTAAATGTACCACAGCTTTAAAAATTTTTTTATTTTATTATTTATTTTTAGAGGGAGGGGAAGGGAGGGAGAAAGGGAGGGTGGTTACCTCTTGAGCTCCCCATACTGGGGTCTTGGCATGCAGCACAGGTATTTGCCCAGACTGGAAACTGAACTGGTGACCATTTGATTCCCAGGCTGGCACTCAGTCCACTGCGCCACACCAGCCAGGGTGTACCATGGCTTTTTTATCCACTCATCTAATGATGGGCATTTGGACTGTTTCCAGACCCTGGCAATGGTCAGTAACTCTTCTATGAACATAGGAGCATATGTGTTCTTTCACATTTGTGTTTTGTGTTTCTTTAGAAATATTACCAGAAGTAAAATCATTAGGTGAAGAGGCAGTTCCATTTTTAATTTTTTGAGAGAACGTTATACTGTTTCTTACAGTGGCTGCACCAGTGCATTCCCACCAACAGTGTACTAGTGTTCCCACTTCTCCACACCCTTGCCAACACTTGTTGTTTGTTGATTAAATCTCATTGTAGTTGTAATTTACATATCTCTGATGATTAGTGATGTTGAACTTTTTTTTCATAGCTCTATAGGCCCACTGTATATGCTCTTTGGAGAAATGTCTATTTAGGTCCTTTGCCTATTTTTTAAATTGGGTTGTTTGTCCTCTTGCTGTTGAGCAGTGTAAGTTCTTTATATATTTTGTGAATTACCCCTTATTAGATGTATCATTTATGAATATTTTTCCCTTGCACTGGGTTGCCTTTTCATTTCATTGATAGTTTCTTTTGCTGTGCAAAAGCTTTTAGGATTGTTGTAGGCTCATTTGATTATATTTTTCTTTGTTTCCCTTGCCTGATGAGATATATCAGCAAAAACATTGCCTCAAGATATGTCTGAGATTTTACCGCCTATATTTCTCTCTAGGATTATTATGGTTTCACAACTTAAATGTAAGTGTTTAATCCATTTTGAGTTTATTCTTGTGTATGGTATAAATTTCATTTTTTTACATGTATGAAAGGGGACCCCCCAAAAAACAGAATTGCCTTCTGGAGAATGAGCCCCTTGTACTACAGGTTTCTTCTGCTAGGTGAGTGTTCTAGTAACCCATCTGTATCAGTGCACCCGCTGGCATTGTTGTGAGAGGCTGAATTTGGCTTCAGTGAATTTTTCGAAGACTCTTTCGTCATGTTTACCCATTTCATGATGGGTGACTTATGAGTGTACCTGCCCACACCACATTGAATGTTCAGCAGTTTTTGACCAAAAACATGACCCCTGTATCCCACCCTCCCTTTTCACCCAATCTTGCCATGAGTGATGTTCCCCCCTCCCCAGATGAAAAGATTCCTCAAAGTGAAATGTTTTGCTGATGTGGAAAAGGTGAAACAAGAAACAGCAGAAGCAGTAAAAGGCATCGAGTTTGATGAGTTCAAAAACCGTTTTGAGCACTGAAAAAAAATGTCTGGATAGCTGTACTGTATCAAATGGAGAATACTTTGAAGGTGACTGAAGTTTAAATATTTAAGAATAAATATATAATTTTTAATAAATAAAGTCTGTTTTTTTGGTCCCCCCACATACTTGTCCAATTTTCCCAACACTATTCAAGAGACTGTTTTTATTCCATCATATGTTCTTGTCTCCTTTATCAAATACTAATTGATCATAAAGGTATATGTTTATTTCTGGGCTCTCTGTTCTGTTCCACTGATCTACATGTGTGTTCTTATACCAGTACCAGGCTGTTTTGATTACAATGGCCTTGTAGCATAGCTTGACATCTCGTAGTGTTATACTTTCAGTTTTGTTTTCCCTAAGATTGCTTAGGCTATTTGGGGTCATTTTTGGTTCCATATAAATTTGCAGAATATTTGTTCTACATCTGTGACATATGCCATTGATATTTTAATAGGAATTGCATTAGGTAGGATACATATTATAATGATGTTAATTTCTTCTGTCCACAAACATGGTATAAGAGGTCTGTCTCAAAAAAGTCCAACCATTGTTATTACAATGAGGACAGTTTGTGTGACATTGATGTAACCTGGCAGCCAAAGAGAGTGGACTGGAATGTGCATTTATGAACAATGATGATTTCATTGTACTAGTCAGTCAGTGGGGCCAGTAGATACCATTGAGTGAGCATGCGTATTGTGTGACCATCACATTCTAAATGACTGAGAAAGTAGAGAAATAAATCTGCATCAAATTTTGTGTTAAGCTTGAACATTCCTCCACAGAAACTATTCCCATGATTGAGAAGGCTGCAGCTATGTATGTTGATTGGCAGGTTCATCATGGCACTCTGCCTGCTCATGCATTAAGTCTCGTGCAGAGTTTTTTTTTTTTCTTCAAAATATCAAATCACCCAGGTGACTCAGTCCCCCTACAGCCTACATTTGGCACTCTGCAACTTCTGGCTTTTCTGAAAACTAAAATCACCTTGGAAAGAGAAGATATTTCAGACTGTCAGTGAGATTCAGGAAAATATGACAGGGCAGCTGATAGCAATTGAGAGAACTGTGTGAGGTTCCAAGGTGCCTACTTTGAAGGGGATTGAGGCATCATTGTCCTATATACAGTGTTTCTTGTATCTTGTGTCTTCTTCAATAAGTGTTTCTATTTTTTTTACTACATGGGCGGATACTGCCTGGACAGACCTCATATGCTTCAACTTACTTGTATCTTCCTCAATTTCCTTCTTCAATATCTTATCATTTTGCAAGTGTGGGTCTTTTAACTCCTTGGTTAAATTTATTCCTTAAGTGCCTTATAATTTTGCTGTTGCAATAGCAAATGGGATTGTTTTCTTAATTTCTTTTTCTGATAGTTCATTATTGATGTATAAATTTGTCACTGATTTCTGAATATCAATTTTGTATCCAACTATTTTCCCCAATTCATTTATTAAATCTAGTGGTTTTTTGTGGTGTATTTAGGGTTTTAAATATGAAATATCATGTCTTCTGTGAATAATTACTCTTTTCTTCCTCCTTTCCAATGCGGATACCTTTTACTACTTCTTCTTGTCTGATCATTGTGGCTAGGACTTCCAGTATTACATTGAATAAGATTGGTGAAAGCAGACATCCCTGTCTTGTTCCTGATATTAAGGGGAACACTCTTATTTTTTGCCCATTGAGTATGATATTCACTGTGGTTTTGTCACATATGACCTTTATCTTTAATGTTCTGTTTTCCCATTTACATATACATTTTCCTTTTATTACCTATTTGGAGGAATCTTTCACAGTGGTGTAACAATTTATTCCATAGGATTTAAGGCTGTATACAACATAAAGGAAGTAATTTAATTTTTGTAAATAAGCAATAAATGCCTTTATGCAAATAAGTTAAATTGTATATTAAAACATGTTTTAAGCAATGCTTTGCAAGAAAATAGACCTAAGTATCCTGCCATATTATAAAATTTTTCAAAATTCACTTGAGATCACCCAGATTGTATTTTATTAGTTAATTCATTTTATGTATATTTAAAATTCACATGATATACTAAACATTTTTAAGCAGTTTGGGTCCAAAAAGATCAGTCCCTGGCCTCAAAGAGTTTACAAGAGACATGAAACAAATATAGGTAACTACAATAGAAGTTAGTATGTGATAAGTGACTATTCTATGTAGGATATAGACATTGAATATATGGAGTAGAAAAGTGATTGTTATTTACTTGAGAAAATGTTTTAAAAGGAGAAAATTCCAATGTGAATCCATTAATACATGAGGAAAAAATAAAAATATACAGTAATATCGAAAGGAGAAATATGACCAAACTCGCTATCCAACTAAATAAATAAAGAAAAGAGATTGTACTACTTTCTTCTCTTTTTGATTAAAAGAGGGAAAGAGGTTATGATTTAACACATAAAACTTTTAAATGAATGCCTATGTTTCAGGCACTGAGCTAGGTACTTTATATCCATTAGTTATCTCACTTAATTCCCACAACTGTACTTAGGGGTAGATATTATTATTATATCCCTTCTAAAGTTGGGAAAATTGATACTTAAAATCAAGTCTGATTTAACTTCAAGGGCTGATTTAATACCACCATCAATAACTCCTGTGCATAAGTGGTAAAAATATTAAGAGAGATGCTATATGTAATACTGGAAAGAACATGGTATCAACCCAACCGTGTTTTACTCCTGCCTTTGTCAGTCATAATCTAATGTGTCACTCTAGGAAAGTTACTCAATCTATCCAAGCCACCATATCTATCTCTATCTAAGCCTCATATTTATAATGGGAATAATATTTTCACTTCACAGTATAATGATATGCCTAAGTATAAAGTAGAGTGACATATAGTAATTTCTCACATATGTAGAGAATTTATAATATAGTGATGAACAAAATTAATTGAATCTCATTTATTTATACATATCTGCAGAAGGAGTTAATGAAGAAAGAATTTTCCTCTTACTCCTATCATAAGTAAATTATTAATAACAAAGCCTTTATATAGAGAGAACTATTGGGATGACTGCAAATGTTTTCAGATCAGCAGAGAGAGAGGAACAAAATTCTGAAAATGTCTATATATAGACATGTCAATCTATATATTATGATAACTTCATGTATAAAACAGTTAGTATGTGAGGGGGAACAATGAAGTTCATCCTTAAGAACTTAAAAGCCATAGAGTTTAAAATGTGCAGCCAGCATATAAGAAGTACAAAAGAGATGTGATATCACCTTTAAGGAAAAAAATTGGCTTCTTTAGCAGCAGGACTTGATATGTAACTTCAATGAAAGTATTACTATAAGTTAAAAGAAAGACTGCATCAATCAAAAGGAGCTGTTCATCAGACACAGAAGCATGGGAAATAGTCATAGAGACATAAACTGACATTGCTTATCCAAGCACTGTGCCAGACTGATTAAAATATCCAGTCTCCATGGCATTTAGGCTTTTTCTTGTATTTTACTCTTACAAACAGCACTGGAGTGAACATTCCAGATATATATATCTGGGGTTAATTATAACTATGAAAATTGAGCATTAGTTCCTTTCCATATTGTAGTGTTGTGCTACATAAGAGAAGGCCCATTCTCAAAACAATTTTTAATGTAGTTGGAGAGTTAAATAAAACATATATGACCAGTATAAATCAGGATATAAATAAGTATCAAATTGTTAGATTCTCACTGCTCAGGAAATAGAGGTCCTTGGGAGGATAAGGAAAGCTTTGCAGAAACTCTCTTGAATTCCAAAATTGAGGTAGACCTTTGCCTAGATATTAGAAGCACCCTACACTATAAACAGTTCTGTTAGTTTCATAATGAAATTCTGCTCCAGTTAGCTGACTTGTGTAATTTTCCAAGAGAATAATAAAAATAATTTTTAATGACCTAAGGAAGAAAATACAACAAACTTTACTTTCAGTTAAATATGAAGTACCAGACTTGGATGGTTAGAGGCTGAAGTTTCTTAGGCAGTGCTCACATCTGCCAAATATATTTTACATAGAGAGCCATGATGAGCTTCTGAATAAGCAGGGCCAAATTTAGACATTCTTTAATATCTAAATGCCATAACAACAGCATGTACTACCAATTTTCTCTCTCTTTCCCTCCATCTCTCTCTCTCTCTCTCTTTTGCACATACATACACACAGAGCTGAAATTAATCCTCATAATCAATTTATCTGTAGGCAGATACGATTATTATCCTATTTTTACTAAAGAGGAAACTAAGAATTTACAGAAAATAAATGAGTCAACTTGTTACTGCACAGACACAGACCCCAAAGTTTAACTATTATTTTGAAATTTATTTTATATTGTTTAGTAAATTTGAGATAAAAAAGATAGGACAGGTCATGATTAATCAGGGAACAAAATAATAAATAATTTACCTCCATCCCTATATTTTCATTATGGAGGATATCATGTGGTGAGAGAGTTATTCTTGAGACCTTTGTCTTTATTTCTACGCAATGTTGTAAATAGGAATATACAGGTTAGTTTTGCCTTAGTATTTTAAGGTAGAACATAATATATTACGCTAGTTAAAAGCAGGTCTCTAGAAACAGACTAACTTGATTTTTAACATGACCCTACCATTTATTGTCTGCATAACCTTGGGCGAGTTACCTTAATTCCTTAGTTTCTCCATTTGTAAAATATAGATAATAGTATGTAGGGTAAGTGGAGACAGTCTGGCTTCCTCACCCAACTATCTGGATAATGAGAGGCAAGCAGTTTCTCACAACTTTGAATGGGCCTGATAAAGTGTGTTCTCATAGCCTTGAGTCTGGTTCCAATAAATGGTTCCCATAAAATCAAGTGGGTTCGCATGTGCAGCTCATGCTATGGTACTTCAACTTTTGGCCTAATGCTGGCTTTGTTTGTGCTAGTACTTAAGGAGGCAGGGGATTCTCACTGTGTGTGCAGATACAGACATGCAAAGGGGACAGGTGACATGCAGTGTAACATGTTGCTTACAGCTTACAGTGTGTGTGGATTGGCCACCCCTGAATGAAGGCATGTCAGAAATCTCAACAGCTCCATGAATATTCTTCCATCTGACCTAATCTCATGAACCTGTCTGGCCTTGACCGGTTGCAACACATAGTACTTACCTCTTATGTGTGAAAATAAATGACATTTATTTTAAGTGTTTAGTATAATACTTGGAACATAGTAAGTACTCAGAAAGTTTTAGATAGTATTATTCTCACCATGACTGTGTATTTTGAGGTAACAAAGTTGCTTAGAGTAGTGAATCTAAAACTTGAGTATATATTAGTATTTAATTGAGAGCTTTTTAAATTATTGGGCTCTGCACCCAGGGTTACTGATTCCATAGAGCTGGGGTGGGCCTAAAAATATGGAAAACTAACAAGTTTTCCCACACTACTCATCCAGGGATCCCACTTTGAGAAAAGTGTCTTAGAGCACCATGTTAATCAAAGCTAGATCATAGCTTTGGCCTCAATCTTGGTCATTTTTTTGGTCTTCCATTATCTAACCCCAAGCTGCTCTCCTTAGAATAGTCAGACCTTTCAGAGACAGACAACCACATGGGAGATATCATGGTTACCAATCACTGCATTAAGGAAACTTTTATACACTGTCCTTGGGAGATTTCTTATGTTATAAACTGTTTCATCTTCATGTACAAAGTAAGTTATGTCATTAACTATTTCATCTTTATGTACAAAGTAAGTGGGAGAGACAGCAAGTACTTTAGGGGTTCAGTGACATGGAATTACAAGCCCTAGTTTGGTCATTTTTATCAGTCTATGAACAAATCTATTAACTACTTGGCTCATCAGTTTTTTTATCTATAAAAAATGAAATCTAATAGTTACTAGTTTATATGGTTGTTATAAAGATTAAATGATTTAATATATGTAAAATTCCTAGTTCTAAGTCTGGCTTTTATTAGGTACCCCATAACTATAGGTATTATTTCTTAGAGAAAGGAAGAGGTCTGTTGTAAGCATTCCATGAAACTTTAAATACCTTCCACTCCCACATCTTCCTTCTGAGGCAAAAGTTGTTTCTATATGTGAGGTCTTGTGCTGTTTAACTCTGCTTCTAACCTGAACTGGTAATACTGTCCTTATTTACCAATGTCCTTATTTAAAATTGTTTTTATTTATCATAGGCAGGTGACTTGCTGCATACAAAAGGGATTTTCACTTATTGGAACAGAAACATCATCCATATTTCAAGACTCCTGGCCCAGTGCTATTTTTTTTCCAGAACTGAGTGACACTACTGTGAACACAGAGTATACCTGTTCATTGATGCTTCAGCCAACACTCACCTTAAATCCTTGCTCAAATGTTCATAAATATTACCTGCTGCCTATAATTTTGGACTTTGACTTTTTTATTTATCAGGGAATAAAAACATCTCACAGGACAACACTGGCCCTAATAGACCTCTCTTGGAATATTAGAATGAGTACAAAGTCCTATGTACTTGCTTATGGGTTGCTCTAGGAGGATTAAACAAGATAGCTGAGACCTTAAATTTGAAGCTTATTTTACTCACTTTAATATACCACAAAAGATAAATTCAATTCCTAAGAGAGTTGGGCCTCATGGCACTTGAAAATAACAGCACACTGAAGTAATCTTTCCTTTTTTTCAATAATATTGACATTAATTTAATGAGGATATGCTTTATCTTTGTAAAAATTTCCTCCACTATGATCTTATTAAGTTAATTGTGTGTATTGTTATGATGCTTTCTGAGGCTGCTGCCTACTTGTATAACACAAGAAGTGGAAAGGCTAAGTCTGGGACAGGAACAGTTTTTAAATTCCAAATCGATTATGGTTATTAGGCTATATAATTATTGTTTACAGGTTATTGTAAGATGGATCTCAGCCCAGGTTTATTGCTCTTTTTTGGTGAAGGATTAAAGGCTTCCTATAGCAAACACATTGTTTTCAGGTTGCCACAGCAACATATAAAAACTAACTAAAGAGTAGACAAGTAGAGGTCGGAAGATGGCATTGAAGTAGGTGGGAGCTAAACACTCTTGCTCGTGCACCCTACCGGGACATCTAGCTTATCTTCTGAAGGACTGAGTGATCAGCCAATGAAATTACAGCTTATTTGAAGTTTGGAAGCCAAAGATTTCAGAAGATGATACAAAACAGATGATAGGGAGGTTTTCTAGGCCATCAGGAATGTCCCTGGGTCCTGCCATGGACACTCCTGCAGTGGTACAACAAAAGTAGGAGCTTTGGAGGAGAGTTGGCTCAGTGATTGTAACTTGCCAGCTTCCTCCCCTCCCAGAGTAGGGAAACCACAGAGCTGTACTAGTAGAGACCTGGTTGCTGGGCAGTGGGGGACACAGAGCAGGTGATGCACCACAGCTGAGATAGTGGTGGCTGTGGACAATACTAGAGACAATACTAGATAACTATACTAGAGAAACTGGGACAATACTAGAGAAACTGGGGAGCCAAGTGACACTGGGAGATGGGAGAAGGGAAGGGCTGCGACTGACCGTGACTCAGATAGTCCTGGGAATGGTCAGAGTTGGGCAGAGTGAGAATCCCAGTAATTGTTAGGAAAGGTTGCCTGCAAACAAGGGGAATTCACTTTAAAAAAAAAGGCTCTTGGCTGCTATGCAAGGACTCTGGCATGCTGCTACAGTGACCTGCCAAGAACAGAGAAGGAGGAGGAAGAGGTGTGTGATTTGCTCCAAATAAGAGCACCCCAAAGACTGATCAAAGCAGGGTAACTGGGGCCAAAAAGGTAACTGTCCCCAGAGAGATTTAATTTAATAGGGGAACTACACTACCCAAAGAGGACTTTGCATGCACACAGCACCCAAGTCACCAAAGAGTGAGGAGGAGGGGTGCAGGTTACCCCCACTCCGGTACCTCACAGACTAATCAAAGGGCTGCACACCAAGAGGGATTGAAGGTGCTGGACTGACACATAGGACAGTATGGGCCTTGCTGTGCTCTGAGGGCTCAGCTAGAGTCTGTGATCCAGGGAAAATGGCAGCCTAGACACAGCTCCCATCCTGGAAGATCCACAGGAAAGAAAGAAAAAAAAACACAGACAACAAGAAATGGAGTCCATACCCTCTGACTGTGGCATTAAGGAAAAGAGCAGCACTTGTTTGGTGGTTTAAGGTCAGCAGGAAGCTTTTTTTCTACATTTTTCCATTTTTTTGGAAAGTGTAAGATAACAAGACCTAGAGCTGTGAAAGGACCAGAGATCCCAAGAGAGATCAGAAGGCTAACACCAACAACTGAGAAACAATTTCACTTTGATATCCTTCAGAACTTGAATTCTTTTTCAATTTATTGTTTTGGGTTTTTTGTTATTTTTAAAATATATTTTACTTTTTAAATTTTTCTTCCTTACATTTAGTTTACTTTGTTTTGTTTGTTTGTTTAACATCATTGTTTGACTACTTTTCCTGTTCTTCCTTTCCTATTACATTTTAATTTCTCTTCTGACACTGCACCCATATTCCAATAACACACTAATCTTGGTCTTTTAATTTTTATTCTTTTTATTCAGTTTAAATATTGCTTGTCTTATTATTGTTGTTCCAAATCCCACACAGCACCCATCCTGGGTTTTGGCCCATTTCATTATCATCCAGAGCTTTATTACTGTTGTGGTTAACTTTATTCTCTCCCACATTACCCCAAGGTTCCTTAACTTACTCTCACTATATCTCATCATCTAACCTCACACAGGCATTCTACTTTCTGGAACCAGCTCACATTTTCCCAACCCTCCAATAAGTGTCTTATCTCTTTTTCACCTTTTATAAAAAGTGGGTACTTGAGTGAATTATCACGCTTATTGTGGTATTTCTCCAAGGATCTCCTATCTGTTCCCTACTTGTTAGTACTTTATTCCCATAGAACACTCCCCCACTGTTTTACTCCATTTCCCTTTTTCCCTACCCCTGATGACATACAATATAAGGTGGGAGTTGCGTATACCAGTAAACTCACAGGAGGAGAGAACCCACCAACAGGAAAAGACCAATTGCAAGAAAAGACACTAAAGAAATGGAAGAAAAGGCAAACCTAGAGCATCCAGACAAGGATATCAAAGAGGACACACCACTCAGTCCCACAGAAATCCAATCATAGAAGTTCACACTAAAAAGATAGCTGTCAAAGCAGAGCATCAGGAATCACAAAACCAAACAAAAATAGTCCCCAAAAATGGGGAGACAAAGAAAGAAACAGCAATCAAAAGTAATAGGAGACTCATCACTAAAAGAGCTAAATGAAATAGAGGCAAGCAAACTATCAGATATAGCATTTAAAAGAATGGTGATAAAGATGCTCAAGGAACTTCCAGACAGCTACAAGGAACTGAACAAGGACTTCAATAGTATGAAAAAGGAAGTAGAAACCTTAAACATGAACCAGGAAGAAATGAAGAATACAATTTCTGAAATAAAAAACACACTAGAGGAAATTGCAAGCAGGCTGGATGAAGCAAAGGACCAAATTAGTGAGCTGGAAGACAAGGTAGAAAGAAATACCCAGGTAGAGCAGCTGCACAGAAACAGACTCAAAAAATAGGAAAGTAACTTAAGGGAAATGCAAGACAACATGAAACACAAAAACATTCGAATCATAAGAATACCAGGAGATGAAAAGGAGCAAGGGATGGAAACCCCGTTTCAAAGAATAATGACAGAAAACTTCATGGATACGGAGAGGGAAAATACCAAGCAAGTTCAGAAAGCATGGAGAGTCCCAATCAAGATAAACCCAAAGAGGCCCACTCCAAGACAAATCATAATTAAAATGCCAAGTTTTAAAGACAAAGAGAGAATCTTAAAAGCAGCAAGGGAGAAACAAGAAGTAAAACACAAGGGTGCAAAGATAAGGCTAGCAGCTGATTTCTCCACAGAAACACTAAAATCCAGAAGGGAATGGCAAGAAATATTGTGACTAATGAAAAGCAAAAACCTGAAATCAAGACTACTCTACCCAGAAAAATCTTTCAATTAAATAGAAGGAAAAATAAGGAGTTCTCTAGACAGAAGAAGGCTGAAAGAGTACATATCTACCAAATCAGCACTGCAAGAGATGCTAAAGGGACTGCTATGAGAATAGGAAGAAAAAGAGAGGAACACAGTTACGAAGAGAGAAACATGAATAAGTACCTGTCAATAATAACCTTAAATGTTAATGGATTAAATGCTCTGATCAAAAGACATAGGGTAGCTGAATGGATAAGAAAACATGATCCACACATATGCTGCCAACAGGAGACACACCTAACCAAAAAAGACCTATATAGACTGAGAACAAAGGGTGGGAAAAAATATTCCAAGCAACTGGACAGGAAAAAAAGACTGGGGTAGCAATACTTATATCAGACAAAATATACTTCAAAACAGAAGTCATAAAAAGAGATCCTGAGGGACACTGCATAATACTCAGGGAAGAATCCATCAAGAAGACGTAAACATTGTACACATATATGCACCCAACATAGGAGAACCCTAATATATAAAGAAAATCTTGGAGGACTTGAAGAAAGATATAGACAGCAACACACTTATATCAGGGGATTTTAACACCCCACTGTCAACAATGGATAGATCTTCTAACAAAATATCAACCAGGGTATTGTGGCATTGAACAATGTTCTAGATCAAATAGACTTAACTGATATATGTAGAACCTTCCAAGGAAGCAAATTACAGATTTTTCTCAAATGCATATGGAACATTTTCAAAGATAGGCCACATTATAGGACACAAAAGAAGTCTCAACAGTTTCAAGAAAATTTAAATCATATCAAGCATTTTCTCAGACACAAAGGGCCTGAAACTAGAAATGAACCTAAGGAAAAAACTCAAAAACACTCAACCTCATGGGCTGAATAACTTGCGATTAAACAATGAATGGGTTAATAATGAGATCAAGCAAGAAATCAAAAACTTTCTGGAAACAAATGAAAATGAACACACAACTGTCCAAAACTTACAGACACAGCAAAGGTGGTCCTGAGAGGGAAGTTCATAGCGATACAGGCCTACCTGAAAAAGAAAAAAACATTTCAAATAAACAACCTAACCCTACGTCTATAAGAACTGGAGCAACAACAGCACACAAAACCCAGAGCAAGTAGAAGGAAGGAAATAACTAAGATCAGAGCCGAATTAAATGATATAGAGACTAAGAGAACAATTCAAAGGATCAATAAATCCAGGAGGTGGAACTTTGAAAACATAAACAAAATTGGCATGCCTTTAAGCAGACTCATCAAGAAAAAAAGGGAGAGGACCCAAATAAATAAAATCACAAATGATGGAGGAGAGGTCACAACTGATACCACAGGAATACAAAGGATTGTAAGAAATCACTACAAAGAACTATATGCCAAGAAATTTGAAAACCTGGGTGAAATGGACAAATTCCTGGAAAAATATAATCTTTAAAAACTTAATGAAGAAGCAGAAAGTCTGAAGAGACTGATAACAGCTGGTAAAATCAAAGCAGTAATCAAAAAACTCCCAGCATGCAAAAGCCCTGGAGTGGATGGTTTTCCAGGAGAATTCTATAAAACTTTTAAGGAATAGCTAACTCCTGTCCTTCACAGGTTATTCCAAAAAATTCAAAAGAACTGAAGACTCCCAAACTCTTTTTGTGAGGCCAGCATCATCCTAATCCCAAAACCAGATAAAGACACCACAAGGAAAGAAAACTACGGGCCAGTATCACTGATGAACATAGATGCTAAAACCCTCAATAAGACATTGGCAAACTGCACCCAGAAACACATTAAAAAGGTCATCCACCATGATGAAGTATTCATCCCAGGGATGCAAGGATGGTACACTATTTACAAATCAATAAACATAGTACATCACATAAACAAAAGGAGAGAGAAAAATCAGATGATCATATCAAGAGATGCATAAAAAGCATTTGTACAGAACCCATTTATGATCAAAACACTCAGCAAAGTGGGAGTAGAGGAAGCATACCTCAACATAACAAAGGCCATATACAAGAAGCCTACAGCCAACATCATACTCAGCAGTCAAAAATGAAAATATTTCCCACTAAGATCAGGATCAAGACAAGGGTGACCACTTTCACCACTTCTATACAAAATATTATTGTAGGTCCTGGCCACAGTAATCACACAAGTAAAAGAAATAAAAGGCACCCAAATTGGAAAAGAGGAAGAAAAACTGTCATTGTTTGCAGATGATATGATTGTGTACATAGAAAATCCCACAGACTCCAACAAAAAACTGCTCGACCTAACAAGTGAATTTGGCAAAACAGCGGGATACAAAGTCAATATTCAGAAATTGAAGGCATTTTTGTATGCCAACAATGAAATACCAGAATCAGAAATCAGGAAAAATATCACATTCAATATAGCAATGAAAAAGTAAAGTACCTAGGAATAAACCTTACCAAGGAGGTAAAATAACTGTACTCAGAAAACTATGAAGCACTGCAGAAAGGAATTAAGGAAGATACAAATAAATGGAAACATATGTTCATGGATCAGAAGAATTAACATCATCAAATAGTCCATACTTCCCAACGCAATTTATAGATTCAATGCAATGCCTTTAAAATACGAATGGCATATTTCACAGATGTAGAATAAAGAATTCAAAACTTTTTATGGAGCCATAAATGACCCTGAACACCCACAGCAGTTTTGAGAAAGGACACCAAAGCTGAAGGGATCACAATACCTGATATGAAACTATACTACAAGTGTACTGTAGTCAAAATAGTCCGGTACTGGAATAAGAACAGACACATAGAGGAATGGAACAGAATACAGAACCTAGAAATAAATCCATGTCTCTACGGTCAATTAATATTTTAGCAAAGGAGGCAAAAGCAGAAAATGGAGTAAAAAGAGCATGTTTAACAAATGGTGTTGGGACATCTGGGCAGCTACATACAAAACAAAACAAACAAACAAACAAACAAAAAAAAACAACAACTCGACCACTAACTTCCACCATGAGCAAACATAAACTCAAGGTGGATAAAAGATTTAAATATAAGTCAAGAAACTATAAAAGTCCTAGAAGAGAGCATAGGCATGAAAATCTGAGATATTCCAAGGAGCAACATTTTCACTGATATGTTCCCTAGAACAAGGGACATAAAGGAAAACAAATAAACAAATGGGACTTCATCAAATTAAAAAGCTTCTGCATGGCTAAAGAAAACATAATCAAAATGAAAAGGCAACCAACCATATGGGAAAATATATTCACCGATGATACATTAGACAAAGGTTAGATCTCCAAAATAAATAAAGAACTCACATGACTCCACTCCAGGAAGACAAATAACCCAATTAAGAAATGGGCAAAAGACCTGAACAGACACTTCTCCTAGGACATACACAGGGCCCAGATACATATGAAAGGATACTCAGCATCACTAGCCACCAGAAAGGTGCAAATTAAAACCACAATGAGTTACAACTTCACAACAGTCAGAATGGCCATCATAAACAAATAAACAAACAATGAGCGCTGGAGAGGATCTGGAGAAAAGGGAACTCTAGTACACTGTTCAGGGGAGTCCAGACTGGTACATCCACTGTGGAAAACTATGTAATTACCTCAGAAAGCTGAAAAAAAAACTGAAAATGCAACTGCCTTTGGAGCCAGCATTTACACTGCTGGGATTATGCCCTAAGAATCCAGAAACACCAACTCAAAATAACTGATGCACCCCGATGTTCATAGCAGTTCAATTTACAATAAACAAGTGTTGGAAGAAACCTAGGTACCCATTGGTAAGTTAGTGGATCAAAATACTGTTGTACATTTACACAATGGAATACTATGCAGCAGAAATACAGAAGGAGCTCCTTCCATTCACAACAGCATGGATTTATCTGCAGAGCATTATGCTAAGTGAAATAAGCCAGATGGTAAGAGACAAATACCATATGATTTCACTTATATGTCGAGAGTAATCAACAGAACAAACAAGTAAGTTAAATACACCTAGAGACATTGAAGTGAAGAAGAAAGTGACCGTGAACAGAGGAGTGGGAGGAGGGGAAGACGGGGGAAACAGGGAAAGGGTGGTTAAAGATCATATGAGGGGGACTTGTGTCCAAAGTCAAGGGGGGTGGTGTTGCACGTTGGGGGAGTCGGGAGTGACAGCAGGAAAAAGGACAACACTGGACCTGAACAAAAATTAAAAATATTTTAAAAATAAAGAGTAGAAAAGTAATGAAATAGACAAACATACAATAGAGAAGATTAAAAAAGCCCAATAGAAATTAAAAGAAAAATGGATGACCCTTTGGCAAGATTGATCAAAGAAAACAGGAAGAAGATAATCATTATTAGGTATGAAAACTGGATCATAAATACAAATGTAGGAGGGAAAATAATAATTGTGATGCCATTATGATCAATTTTATGTGTTATATATGTAAACACATAGACCAAATGGAGTATTATTGGGCAACTGCTAAAATGATAATGAGGAGTATAACCTAAAATTGTGAGAAGAAAAAGTAATTGTGGGAGAAAAATACAATGAAGTAAGAACAGTTAGGGAAAACAGAAGCCTGGAAAAAAAGAGACAGAGCATAGAAAATAATATGGTAGAATCAAATCTAAATAGAGAAGGATCTCAGTAAATGTAAATAAAGTAAACTTTCTAGGGGTGGGGGACAGGGCAGTGGAGAGTCAAGGGGAAAAAGGTGAGACAACTGTAACCAAACAATAATATAAGAAAGGGAAAGTTTGACGGAATAAGTTTTTATTATTTATTTTTTTAAATTTTATTATTTTATTTTATTTTTGATTTTTTTATTTTTTGGTATATTTTATTGAGTATACTATTAAAGTTGTCCCATTTCTCCCCCCTTTATCCCTCCACCCTGCACCCCATCCCATCATCCCCACACCTCTTAGTTCATGTCCATGGGCTGCGCATATCAGTTCTTTCGTTTCTTAGTTTCCTATACTATTTTTAGCTTACCCCTGTCTATTTTATTTAATTTTTTGTCAATATTTTCCACCACCGCTTTCCCAAGCGACCCCCATCCCCATCTCCCACCCTCAATCCTTCCACCATTTGGCTTTGTCCATGGGTCCTTTATGCATGTTCCTTGATGATCCTTCCCTTCCCTTTTCCCCTGTCATCGCGCTCCCTCCTCCCCTCTGGTTACTGTCAGTTTCTTTTTTATTTCATTGTTTCTGGTTATATTTTGCTTGCTTATTTACTTTGTTGGTTAGATTCCACTTATAGGTGAGATCATATGGTATCTGTCTTTCACTGCCTGGTTTCTTTCATTTAGCGTAATGCTCTCCAGTTCTACCCTTGCTGTTGCGAAAGGTAGTAGCTCCTTTTTCCTTTCTACTGAATAGTATTTCATTGTGTAAATATACCATAGTTTTTTGATCCACTCATTCTTGTGGTCTGAGAAAATGCTTGATGTGATTTCAATTCTCCTGAAGTTGTTTAGCCTTGTTTTGTGTCCTAGCATGTGGTCTATCTTTGAAAATGTTCCATGTGCATTTGAAAATAATGTGTAGATTGTTTCTTTGGGATGAAAGGTGATATATATATATCAGTTATATATATCGGTTATATATATATCAGTTAAGTCCATTTGATATATAAGTTCCATAGATCTTATAGATCAATAAGTTCCACAATATCTTTGTTGATATTTTGTTTGGATGATCTATCCATTTTTGACAGTGGGGTATTAAAATCCCCTACTATAAGTGTGTTGCTGTCTATATCTTTCTTGATGTCCTCCAGGATTTTCCTTATATATTTGGGTGCTCCTATGTTGGGTGCATCTAGGTTTACAATATTTATGTCTTCTCGATGGATTCTTCCTTTGAGTATTATGAAGTATCCTTCTGCGTCTCCTTTTATGGCCTTTGTTTTGAAGTCTATTTATTTTGTCTGATATAAGTATTGCTGCCCCAGCTTCTTTTTCCTATCCATTTGCTTTGAATACTTTTTTTCCAACCCTTTACTTTCAGTCTGTGTAGGTCTTTTGTTTGAGGTGGGTCTCTTGTAGACAGCTTAGGTGTGGGTCATGTTTTCTTATCAATTCAGTTACTCTATGTCTTTTAATGGGAGCATTTAATCCATTTATATTTAAAGTTATTATTGATAAGTACGTATTCATTTTTTTCCTTTGTACTTGTGTTCCTCTCTCACTCTTTTCCTTCATCTTCTTAAAGCAGTCCCTTTAGCATATCTTGCAATGCTTCTGTGGTAGAGGTATATTCTTTTAGCCTTCTTTTGTCTGAGAAACTCCTTGCTTCACCTTCCATTTTAATTGAGAGCTTTGCTGGGTAGAGTAGTCTTGGTTGTAGGCCTTTGCTTTTCATCACTCGGAATATTTCTTACCATTCCCTTCTGACTTGCAGTGTTTCTGTGGAGAAGTCAACTGCCAGCCTTATCGGGGCTCCTCTGTATGTTACTTCCTGTTTCTCCCTTGCTGCCTTTAAGATTCTCTCTTCATCCTAGATATCTGCCATTTTAATTATGATGTTCCTTGGAGTGGGTCTTTTTAGGTTCCTCTTGATTGGGACCATCTGTGCTTCCTAGACTTGTGTGACTTTTTCTCTCTTCAAATTAGGGAAGTTTTCCATCACTACTTTTTCAAATAGGTTTTCTATCCCTTGCTCCTCTTCTTCTCCCTCTGGTATCTCTATTATATGGATATTATTACATTCCCTGTTGTCCTGCATTTCCCTTAACAACTCTTCATTCTTTTTGAGACTTTTTCTTTTTCCTGGTCTTTCTGGAGTTTTTTTCACCACATCCTGCAGCTCACTGATTCGATCCTCTGTTTCATATATCCTGCTTTTGATTCCTTCTACTGTGTTCTTCAATTCAGAAATTGTATTCTTCATTTTCTCTTGGTTCTTGTTGATAGTTTCTATGTCTTTTTTCATGCTGATATAGTTTGCAGTAAGTTCCTCATAATTTCCCTATAATTTTTTGTAATCCTCACTGAGCTCACTGAGTTTATTTAGCTTCTTTATAATCATTGTTTTGAACTCAATATCTGATAGTTTTCTTGTCTCTATTTCATTTAGTAGTCTCTCTGAGAATTCCTCCTTTCCTTTCAGTGGGGGACTGTTTCTTTTTCTTCCCATTATTTGTCTGTTAGAGCAAAACCACAAAGCCTGGGAAACAAACCCATGACCACAGAAATAGCTCTGCCCTGCAATCCCACTATCCACTGCAATGAACCAGTATTAATAATGCTGTAAAGAGATTAAGACTATTATTAGAAAGGAGAGAAATAGACTATAGTACAAAATCTAGTGAATTAACATGCACCAACTTGATGGCCAAGAAACGAATGTTAAAACGCTATGTAGGAAAGAAAATATTGCAAATCATGGAGAAGATCACAGTGGAACTCATCTCAGTAGCCTCTAGTATTTACCACTGTTTTTTTTTTCTTTCTGGATTCTTTCTAATGAAGTCAGATGTTGACCCCATCTGAACCTAAGCAGTCTGTTCAAGACTTCCCAGAGTCTACTCTCTGTTGCTGTCTCCTTCAGTTGTTAATCTAGTCACTCTGTGCTCAGCAGTCAGGCTTAAACACCACAGGGTGGGGCTGAATCCCTCCTGGGGTTGGGGCTAATGTTTCCCCTCAGGCTGCTGCTGCTTGAGGGGTGTGGCCCCTGTGAGCTCAATGGCTGCTACCTTTTTGGGGACAATTCAGCACCAAGATCCCAGGGGCTACTCTCTCAGTTCTCTCCTGAAATTCTCCATGTCCAGTCTTCCCTCAAGCATCTCTAGTCCAATCTTCCCTGCATCTGCAGAGATCTACTATCTGTGGCTGCCACTCTGCACTCAGCAGTCAGGCTTAAGAACCACAGGGCCAGGGCAGAGTACCTTCTCAGTGCAGGGATATTGTTTCCTCTCAGGCTGCCTCCACTCAGAGGAGTGGTCTGCCTGAGCAAGATGGCTGCTGTCTTGTGCGGAATGACTCAGTACTGGAATCATAGTGGCTACTTACTCAGTTCTCTCCCCAAAGCCTCTGTCCCCTGTGTCTACTCAGGCGTCTCCAGCCAAACTCTGTCCCCGCCTTTGCTGGATCCCTGGTAAGTGGCCGTAAATGAAAATTCATGAATTGGCCCTTGAAATATCTCTTTCAGTCTATAGCTTCCCATCTCTGGCAGAGAGCGACCATGCCATTTTTGCAACTGGCTGTTATCTGTGTACTTTAAGAGCTCTGGTACTGTAGGCTGGGGATCCCCACTTATGGTTTAGATCCCACTCTTCTCAGGGTGATCCAACGTGCTGTTTAAGTATCCCTCTGGCACTGTCACCTACGGGTGCTCAGCCATCCTTCTCACATCACTGCTGCACTCCTTATCAGTCAGGTTGTGCTGAACTGATTCTTCTCTCTGCCTGAGGTTATAAGGCTTGTCTCTCATGCTTGTTCAGTTGTTTGTTCCAGGTGATTTCTGCACAATTTAGTTGTAATTCCCGATTGGTCCTGGGAGGTGGTCATTGTGACTTACATTCACTACTCTGCCATCTTGATTCTCTCCCATAACTTTTTAAAATACCAACTATATGGTATTTGTCAGAAGCACTGTTAAAATTTAAGAACACAAAAATGTTGAAAGTTTATATATAATGCAGGTAAAATGCTAGCCAAAATAATGCTAGGATGACTATATTAATATTAGCTGAAATAGACTTTATTAAAAGAAATTACTAAAAATAAAGGGAGGCAATGCAGAGGAATAAAGGATAAGTTTCTCACAGAGGTTCTAAACTTGAATGCTCCTAATAACACAAACTCCATATAAATTTCTTAAAAAATTGAAAGAATTGGGAAAATGCACTAAAATGGAGGGTGATTTTAACACACTTTTCTCAGTATTTTATAGTTCAGAGGTATTATAAAATTGTAATTAAATTATAGACTTTATTTGTATATTTTGCATAAAATTAAGAAACAATATAATTGATGTGATTTATGTGTCAGAGTGTGATAAACTGTATACATATTAACTAGAGAATATTTATGTTTAAGTCTTTGTGAAACATATTTGAAAACTCATTATGTTTTTGTTATAAAGCAAGCTATTACAAATTTCAAGGTATTATGAAGACCACATTTATGACCAAAATATAATTAAATTAGAACTTAATAACTTTAAAATATGTAAAAATATATGCCTAGAACCTGACAAGCACCTGTGTAAATAACTCATGATCAAAGAAGAAAGCATAATGGAAATTGAAAGTATTTTAACTGAAAACTTAAATACTACATATCAATTTTCTGGAATGTAGCTAAAGTGGTATTTGATGGGGCAATTATAAAATAAATGTTTATTGTAGAAAATACAATGGCTGAAATTAGTGAGTCTGGCATGCAAAATAATTTTTAAAAAGAAAAACATAAAAACCTAACTAAAGAGTAGACAAGTAACAAAATGGATAAATATAAATTAGAGTGAAAATAAGCCAAATAGAAATTTGATTGATTGAGTTCAGAGAAGGTGAAGTTAAAGCCTTTGCCTTGTTAACAGCTGTACATATTCTCGTCTAGTTTTAAAACCTTGTTCTTCATCTCAAAATATATGGATTTCTGCCATTTACCTCACCACAGCAGCGAGCAAAATCTGTATGTCAACCAGGCTAAATAACTCAGTGGATTCTTTTCATTTGTCAGTTTCAGAGAAGCCAAAGTAGCATCATCTTTCCGGTGTGTGCACAAAAATATATGTTGGATTTATTTTTTTCCCGCTTAATGGTGATGAATGTTTTTAGTTCTAGCACCTCTAGAAACTAACCTGTTTCTCTCTCAAAGCTAGAGATATCTGAGCTAGACACATACCTATATTGAACTAACTTTTGGTAAGTGGACTATATTTGTATAAGTTGATGGGAGAAGAGTACTATAATCTTTGAATAACTCTTCTCCAAACTTGCTACTTTCTCCCAAAGAAAGTGAATTAAAGTTATTTTCTTATTCCAACTTTAAAAAAAAATGTATTTTTAGGAGAATGACATGCCAAAATGCCTGAACATTAATATCATACCATTCGACACCAACTAATATTTCTTAGAGAATAAATGTAAAACTTATAAAAACTTTTTCACTTGTCAAGCTCACAAAGAAAGGATGTTGTGAATGTCCTATATCATGTTGGAGCCTTACACAGTAGAGTCAGATGACTGAATATCAACTTCACTACCAAAGGGATAGGAAAATTTATTATCTTTTTTGGTGTTTTCAGTTCCCTGTAGCAGTGCCAAAAAAATCATAAGAATGGAAATATGTTAAGTGCTGAATTTACATGACATTTTACTGATTTTTATGATAGTTTAGAGAAAATGTTTTGTCAAATGCAAATATCTATCCTCAGACCTCTTTTTAGTGCCCGAGAAGAATATTCCAATGTAGTCAGCAATTTCATAAAACAGGACAATTAATTATGGGATAAATCAGAAAGAAGAGGAGAACTCATAGAACACCAGGTAAGTTTTTCCTAGTAGTCTCTGTTAGGAAACTAAATGCAAAAATAAAACAAACCCAAATGGCTGTCAAATTTTTATTTATATTGTTTATATTAATTATTAATATTTATATGGCAGAACGGATTTCATCTGTAGGGTTGCTGATATTACAATTTGGATTAGTTATAATTATTTTCTTTTATATCATTCCAAGGATTTTATTTTATTTTTTGCAAAAATCCTGAGTGTTTATTATACTTTTTTATTTTGGAGGCATTGGCATGTTTTATTTTTATATATTTTTGTTGTTAAATTACAGCTGTCCCAATTTTTCTCCTCTTGTTCTCTCCAGCCCTGCAAAAAAGTTTCATTTTTTTGCATGTACCAGCTCAGTTCTCCCAACACCGTCTATTGTAGAGGTTATTTTTACTTCATTGTATGCTCCTGCCCCCTTTGTCAAATATTAATTGACCATAGTGACATTGGTTTATATCTGGGTTCCCTTTTCTGTTCTATTGGTCTGTGTTTCTGTTCTTATGCCAGTACAAGACTCTTTTGATTACAATGACCTTGTAATATAGTTTAATGTCAGGTATTGTGATCCCTCCTACTTTGTTCTTTCTCAAAATTGTTAAGACTATTTGGAGTCATTTATGGTTCCATATAAATTTTTGAAATATTTGTTCTATATTTGTGAAATGCGTCATTTGTATTTTGATAGGAATTGCACTGAATCTCTAGATAGCTTTGGGTAGTATGGATATTTTAATGATGTTAATTCTTCCAATCCATGAACATGGTATATGCCTCCATTTACTTGTGTCTTTCTTAATTTCTTTCTTCAGTTTTCTGTACTTTTCTGAATATAGGTCTTTTACCTCCTTGGTTATGTTTATTCCTAGTTACTTTATTTTATTCTTGTTGCTATAGTAAATGAGATTTTTTCCCCTAATTTATGTTTCTGATATTTCATTGTTAGTATACAAAAATGCCTTCAATTTCTGAATATTGATTTTGTACCCCACTGTTTTGCCAAATTCACTTATTAGATAGAGTAGATCTTAGTGGAGTCTATAGGGTTTTCTATGAACACTATCATATAATCTGCAAACAGTGACTGTTTTACTTCTTTCTTTCCTTCCATTTTGGATGCCTTTTATTTCTTTTTCCTACCTGATCGCTGTGGCTGTAACTTCCAATACTATGTTGAATAGAAGTGGCAAAAGTGGACACACTTGTCTTATTCCTGACCTTAGGAGGAAATCTTTAAGTTTTTGCCCTTCAAGTATGATGTTGGCTGTAGGTTTCTCATATATGGCCTTTATTATGTTGGGATATGCTCCCCCATCCTGCTTTGCTGAGTGTTTTTATCATAAATGGGTGCTGCACTTTATCAAATGCTTTTTCAACATATATTAAAATAATTGTGTGATTTTTGTCTTTCATTTTATTTATGTGATGTATTACATTTATTGATTTGCAAATATTGTACCATCCTTGCATCCCTGAGATGAATACCACTTGATCATAGTGTATGGTCTTTTCAATATATTGCTTGATCCGGTTTGCCAATATTTAGGTGAGGATTTTAGCATCTATGTTCATCAGCAATATTGGCCTGTAGTTTTCTTTCTTGGCTGTGTCTTTATCTGGTTTTGGAATTAGGCTTATGCTGTACTCATAAAAATAATTTGGGAGACTTCTCCCTTCTTGGACTTTTTGGAATAGTTTAAGATGGATTGAGGTTAGCTCTTCCCTAAATGTTTGTTAAAATTGTCCTATAGAGCCTTCCAGTCCTGGACTTTTGTGTGCCATGAATTTTTTATTATTTCTTCAATTTTACTATTTGTGATCAGTCTGTTCAGGCTTTTTGCTTCTTCTTGACTCAATTTTGAAGGATTATATGCTTCTAGAAATTTGTCCATTTTGTCCGGGTTTTTTACATAGGCCTCTGTTGCTATGAACTTCCCTCTCAGGACTGCCTTTGCTGTCTCCCACAGGCTTTGGGCCGTTATGTGTTCATTATCATTTGTATCCAGAAACTTTTTGTTTCAGTCTCCATGGATTTGATTGTTTTTCAGTTTTATCCTCGAAGTTGCTTCCCAGTTTCAAGCCATAGTGATCCAAGAAAATGTTTGATGCGATTTCAATTTTCTTGAGTTTTTTTGGGCTTGTTTTGTGTCCTTTTATGTGGTTTATCTTTGAAAATGTTCCCTGTGTGTTTGAAAAGAATGTGTATTTTGCTTCTTTGGGGTGAAAGGTTCTGTATATATCAGTTAAGTCCATTTGATCTAGAGCATCTCGCAGTCCCTCAATATCCTTATTGATTCTCTGTTTGGAATATCTATACATTGTTGAGGGTGGGATGTTAAAATCTCCTACTAAAAGTGCGTTGCTGTCTATATCTTTCTTGATATCCTCCAAGATTTTCCTTATACATATTTGGGTGCTTCTATGTTGGGTGCATATAGGTTTACAATGTTTATATCTGTTTGATTGATGCTACACTTTATTATGAAGTATCCTTCTCTGTCTCTTTTTAGAGCCTTTGTTTTGAAATCTATTTTGTCTGATATAAGTACTGCTATTGTGGCTTTTTGTTCCTGTCCAACATGCTTGAAATATTTTTTTCCATCACTTCATTTTCAGTCTGTGTAAGTCTTGTGTCTTGAGGTGAGTCTCTTGTAGACGTCATATATGCAGGTCACATTTTCTTATCCATTCAGCTACCCTATGTCTTTTGATTTGCATATTTAATCCATTTACATTTAAGCTTGTTATTGATAGGTACTTATTCATTACCATTTTTCCCTTTGTACCTGTGTTCTTCTCTTTCTTACCTTTTTCCTCCATCTTCTTAACACAATCCCTTTAGCATGTCTTGCAATACTGTTCGGATGGAACTCTGTGTTTTTTAACCTTCTTTTCCTGGGAAACTCCTTATTTGACCCTCCATTTTAAACAAAATCCTTGCTTGGTAGAGTAGTCTTGGTTGCAGGGCTCTGCTTTTCATTACTTGGTATATTTCTTGCCATTCCCTTTTGACTTGTAGTATTTTTGTTGAGAAGTCAGCTGTCAGCATTATCAGGACTCCTTTGTGTGTTACATCCTGTTTCTCCCTTGCTGCCTTTAAGATTCTCTCTTTGTCTTTGAATTTTGCCATTTTAATTATGATGTGCCTTGGAGTGTGCATCTTTGGGTTCCTCTTGACTGGGACCCTCTGTTCTTCCTGGTCTTGCGTGCCCTTTTCTCTCCTGAAATTGGGGTAGTTTTCCATCATTACTTTTTCAAAAATGTTTTCTATCCCTTTCTCTTCTTCTTCTCCTCCTTCTTGTATCTGCATTATATGGATATTATTACATTTTATGCTGTCCTGCATTTCCATTAACCTCTCTTTGTTCTTTTTTAGTCTTTTTTCCCTTTTCCTTCTCTTTCTGGGTTTTTTCTACCTTGTACTCCAGCTCACTGATTCGATCCTTTGCTTCTTCCAGCCCTATTCCTTCTAGTGTAATTTTTGCTTCAGATATTATATTCTTCCTTTTTTACTGGTTCTTATTTATAGTTTCTCTTTCCTTTTTCATGCTGCTATAGTTCCCACTCAGTTCCTTGTGGTTGTCACTTAATTCCTTGATCATCATTATTATCATTAAAAAAAATTCTATGTCTGATAGATTGCTTGCCTCAATTTCATTCAGCTCCCT
Source organism: Mormoops blainvillei (assembly GCA_004026545.1). NCBI lineage: Eukaryota > Metazoa > Chordata > Mammalia > Chiroptera > Mormoopidae > Mormoops > Mormoops blainvillei. Next base: position 25,772 of record PVJD01014959.1, read on the forward strand.
TTCTGGGGTTCACTCCTTTCCTTTCAATTGGGGGTTCTTTCTTTGTCTCCCCATTTTAGGTGACACATTTTGTTTTTGTGTCTAAGGATGCTCTGATCTTCCTCCCTGTCTCTCTGGGGTGGATATCTGTGGTTGGAGTTTTCTGAGACTCAGTGTTGCAATCTCTTTCATTTCCCAATCTGGATGATTTTGAGTTACCCTTTATGTACTTGATGTAGGTGCTCATGTTGTATTTCGGCTTTTCTTGTTGGTGGCACATCCATTGGTGCGTTCTCCCTTCCAGCTGGCTGACTGGTAGTCACAACTCCTTCCACATTTTGTATGCTATTGTACAGGCATTGGTTAACAAAGTATTCTCATGAGAAAACCAAAGCCACACCAGCAAAAACAAAACAGAAATACCCTGCCATATCAGCATTATCAACAGTAATTGAACAGAAATTAATTAAGTTAGTGAGAAATCACAAATGTTATAAGATAGGAAAGATTTAATATGGGACTACTAAAAGAAGGAAAATGATTTTGAGTGGGATGATGGAGGAGAAATAATTAGACTATGGAATAGAAATGAAGCAAAGAAAGGGAGGGAATAAAATTTAAAATGTAAGCAAAACAGGGAAGTGTGATGGCAAACATCAAATGAGAAAATGGAAGAATATACTATGAGGTTTGAAGTAAAATTAAAAAGATATTGAACTAATGGGGAAATTGCAGAAAAACCACAGCATGTTCAATAACAATGACAGATGAGTAAAGATTAATAGAGGTAGAAAGGGAATAACAATATTATTCAAAAGAGAAAAGTGAATATGAGATGTCTACAGTAAAGAAAAATGATTTTGAGAGGATGGGGGAGGAAAATGAATAAGAGTAAGGAATATAACCCAGGCTAAGGAAGGGAAAATGAAAGAAAATAAAATTCCTAACTCAACTGATCAAGGGAAGGGGAAGGCAAAATGGAGTATGACAGAGAGACAGAGTACCCTATGGGATTTGTAGTAGTAACAAGTAGTGAACAAATGAGAATACTTTTAAAGAAGGAAAGCAATAACCATGATACCCTCACCCAACTAGCCACAACTTATAAAGGTGGAAAGGAAATAAGACTACTATAAGAGGGGGAAGAAGAATGTGAGCTGGCTTAAGGGAGGAAGAATGCTTTTGCTAGGATAGATGGAAGAGAAATAGTAAGAGTAAGGTA
>PVJD01014960.1:0-26923 GCA_004026545.1 Mormoops blainvillei
CGTCTGTTTGTGACACCTTCCTTTCCCTGTAACGCAGCACACGGAAGGAAAGTCACCTGTGAGTTTTCTTTGGCATAAGAGGGAAAGGAGAAACACAGACTAATTTGTTCCTTCAGTGAAGAGCTCTTGGGCACCGCCTGAGTGTTGCGGCCTGTGTTGGGCACAGGGGGCGTGCAGTCACTCGGACAAACCAAGGTCCTGCACCCACAGGGTTCCCGGGAAACTGGATGTCCAGCTTCCAGGCAAGTAGGAGCTCTTTTTCTTTGGAAATCCATAAATGCCCTTGAGTGGTGGGCGGGGGCGTAGGGGCAGGAGGACACAGCCAATTGGGAGCGTGGAGACCAAGTCTGCCATTATCCCTCCTCTGCCCCAACTCCTTCGCCCCCCCATCCCCGGGATTTTCTGCAAACCCCCGAGGGTCTAGACTGGAGATCTGGGATCTATGACTTCTAGGGTTACTTCAAAATCTCACACTGTTGTCAGCCACCCTGCCCCCACCATTAATAGTTAGGCCCTCTTAGTTTACAAATAAGGAAACTGAAGCTCAGAAAGGTGACTGGAGTTACCCAGAATGACGTGGGTAATTAGGAGCACAGCTGTAACAGGACGTCCAGTGTCCTGCCTCCCTGATCCCAGTGCTGCCCCCCTCACTGGTTCTGCCCCATACCTTCCCACCATCACTGCTGCTCCTCCCAACCCAGTCAACACACCCCAAAGTCCTGGCCACTGGCTCCAGTTCCTCAACCAATAGGGTCTGAATATCCCTGAAAATATTTCTGAGAAATGTGCCATCATCCCACACAACCACCTTGATATGTGAGGCAAGCCTTGATCCAGCCCAGGACACCCTCAAAGGAAATGAAGATGCGGGGGCGAGCCAAGGCAGGGGGCGTAGTGGAGGCAGGGCTGTGCGTCAGCTGACCAGGCAGAAGGGGCAGTGGGGCTTTGTCAGGCTTCACTGCATGAGCTGTAGAAACAGGACAGTGCCAATACTTTTCTAGGACTGCATCTGATAAACTGGGACATCTGCAATATTTCCTAAGCAAACTAGGTTACCCTCCTGCTGCTGCGGCCACCCGAGGGCATTGGGCAGCTGGGTGACCCAGAAATGGTCATCTCCTTGTCCGGATCCATCTGGAATTCTAGCCCCTAATTCCGGAGCACTGACAGACATTCTCTCTAGGTGGAAGCAAGCTTTACAACAGCAAATGGAATCAAGCCCGTTCTTGCCGTTGGAAGCTTTTCCCAAGCAATAAGGGAAAGATACTTTCTGACTGTCTTAAAAAAGAACCCAAAAAACAGAAACACAGGATTAGAAAGCGAAATAACAGTAAATCTTCCCCATCTACCTTCATGTTTTGTAGCCTGGAGAAGAAAAATAATGGTAGCAAAGTGTTCCGTGGTAGAGGGGGGAAAACTTGATGTCAGAAGACACAGATGTGGGTCGTTAAACTTGGAAAAAGTCCTTCCCAGGGCCTAACTTTTTCAGTGGTACAACGAAGGGGTTGGCTTAGATCATCTGCAGGGGTCTTGCCTGCTCTGAAAGTCTGCGACTCTACGTTGTCTTTAGGGGACAGTGCCAAGAACCAGTAAGGAGCACGGCCACTGTTGGGGTGCCCCTCCTCCGGGCGACAGGCGTGGCCATCTAGTGGGTGGAGGACATTATTGGGAGCCCCAGATAAGGCTTTGGTGAGCCTCCGCCTCTGCTTCCCCCCTGACATGTGTACGCTACCCACTTCCCTCCCAGAGTCCTGTGTGCACTCACGTGTGTGTAGTGTGGCACGGGGGTCCTGAATTCCAAGGGAGGCCAATGAGAAAAGGGAACCAGCCGCCGGCGGCTCCCGTAGCTGATCACCAACAGGGCACCCTTGGGGCTGCGGCCAAACTTATTGGCTCATTCGCTTACGATGACGTGGCGCCTTTTTGGGCCAATCCCCCAACTTTCCAAATCCTAGATCACCCACCTGTCTAGATTAGTTGGTTCCAGAGGGCGGTGTGTACCAAGGACATTTCGACAAACACATTGAGTGTGATGAGAAGGCTTTGAACCCACACCTCTGTGTGAAGCCCCCTGGTCTGGGAGACAGGGAGACCGCCCATGAGTGTGCCGGGCTGCCCACACTAAGAAGGTAGGCAGATGTCTGAGTCCTTCTCCCCCAGACCACACTCTCCTCTCTGAGCATCCCGTGTGGGGAGCAGCCCCCGGCATGTCTCACCACATCTAAGACAAGGAGGTCCCGAAAGAGCAAACACAAAGACCATCTTTCCATACACCTAACCGCTTTAGCCTCTTATTTCTCACGCCAAAATGTCCAATTAGCACCAATTTCTAAACGTGTCCTTGCCCTAGAACTCTGTGGATCTTTTAACCCCATGGATGAGAGCAAGAGGTGCCCTAGGGTCAGAGGCACCTATGACGCGGGAGAGCACCCTCTGCCTGGGATGGATGTCCACACAAATGATGTTGAGGGCACATGGGTCTAAAAGCCGAGTGTTTGAAACTCGGGGTGCAGGGCCAAGACCAGAGTCGCTATCATCTCACTCCCAAACCCACGCAGTACGCAGGGGTCCTTCCTAAGGTGTATGCCAGGCACACACATGAATCTGGAAAGGCCTGGCCCTGTCCTGAGTTAGCGTGACGAGAAGGAGTGCCATGTTGGGGTCTCTACAGTCACTGTTTCTGCTGCTCAGTAGCTGGGTGGCGTTGGGCCAGTCATTTCACCTCCCTGGGGATCAGTTTCCCCATCAGACAAGTGAGAGGGTGGGGCCAAACTGTCCCCTCATGCTGTGTAGGACTCCCAGAGGAGGACAGAGGAGCTCCATCTGCTGGGAGATCTTTGTCGGCAGCGGCAGCAGTGAATCCCATACGGATCCAGTGACGCTGAAGGGAAGAGGCCTAAACTCGTGAGAAAAGACAGTTAAAGCAGAAACTCTCCCATCCAGACTCATTCCAGAAGCATTACGCGCGCGCACGCACACACACGTTTTAATACATTTAAATCGCGTCTGTTTTAATGTATAAAAAAACCCATTCACTTTGGTGCTACTTACACTTTATTTTAAAAGCACTTTGTTGATTAGTAGTTATGCAATCTCAACACAGCGTTCTGAGCCGTGTAAGCCTCAGTTTCTTCATCGGTCTAACGGGGATCATGAAAACTGTGTCAAGGGGTTGATGTGGACAACAGCTGAGCTTACAAAGACATGAGCATTTTGGCCAGGAAATGGGTCCGGGACTCTGTCCCCAGGAGTGCGAGCAGGCCCCCCGCTGTGACCTAGTGCAGTTCCCTCGCCCACAGGCGTGGGTCCCACCACCAATAAATAGTAATAATCATAATAATAATAATAGATAATAATAATAGGCCCCAGAGCTTCCTTCTGCCTGTGGTGAGGTGATGAGGAGCTAGACTTGTCAGGGTTCCAAGCCCGGCTCTAACACTTAGCAGTTGCATAACCTCGGGCACCTTAATTAACCTTTCAGTGTCCCGGTTTCTCCATCCGAAGACGGGAGTGGTGTGGTGCTCATGCTACGGGGTTTATTTGAATGCACAGCAAGTGCTTGGAGCAGCTCCTGGCACTTAGTAAATACTCAATAAATAAATTATGTGCATGTGTTTTGTAAAGTATAAAACAGTTGACAAGAGGAATTTAACAAAATCTCTAACGAAAATTACAAGTAATAAAACAGTCTGTGATGGAGCTTATGTTCTAGGGGAAAAAGTCAGACAACACACAGATAAATGCATAGACAGTAAGTCAGGAAGAGGGAAGGATGATGGAGAAGAACACAGAGCAGAGGAAAGAGGGCTGACGGAGGCTGATGGAGCAGGCACCCCTAGACCGTCACCCACCCCCACCCCCTGGAGATGCTCTTTTTAATAAAGAGCCAAGTGAAGTTGGGGGTGAACCTTGAGGCCATCTGGGCCCAGTGCTCCCAGCAAAGAGGACAGCGGATGCTAAGACCCCGCCCGATGCTGAAATGTGATTCGGCCGCTAATAACAATTGTGACGATAATGGTAATAATGATGAAAATATTCTAATGAACAGTGCTCAGTGAGTGCTCAGGACACTGCTGGGCACATTGGCTCATCTGAGCTGTCTAAGGCAGTGTCATCCGCTGTGTTTTAAAATGGCAGCGGACAGTATTCCGAGTGGCGGGGCAGAGAAAAGATGGCCGTGCTCTCAGCTGTCACCGCTGACCCGCCAGCAGCGCCGGGGCAGCCTCTTCCAGCTGTCCATCAGGACACCTAGGTGGACCCAAAGTACAGCCACGCATGGACTGCTGAATGTGGGGACTGGGACTCGGCCTGCCGTCCGAGTCTTAGAGGAGTCCCAGGAATTACAGAGTTGTTGGTATTGGATTAAACAGGTAAATGGACATCAAGTCTGTGGCGTTAACGTATGTAGGATTAGCATTCACTGTGACTCAGCGAGTGCCCATTGATGGAGAGATCATTGTTTCCAGACAAACTGGACCCCTGTGCTCTCTCCAAGTGACGCGTTTTTGGATTTCTCCCAACTCTTCTTCACAGACTCCAAAACACAGGAAAGGGGGAAGAAATGGGTGAAGACACAAAGCGCCTTGGAAGGTACAGTCTCCACACCTGTGAAGAGGTTTAGGTAGGCGTAGGTTAAGGAAGAGCCTCGGGAACCAACGTGCTGGCCATTACGGCTTTTCTCAGGTGGTTCTCATGAAGGAAGTCTTGGCGAGCTGGTCTGCAGGGTCAGGAGAAAATCCCATCCATCACAGTCCCTCAGGACCTGATGTCCTGGTTTGGAGTCTCAGTGGTTTTAGGGTAGAGAAAACCAACTCACAACTGGTTAAGTGAAGGAGAATGGATTGGCTCACCTGGATCGAGGTGCTTCAGTGATGTTTTCCGTTCTCCATTTCCCTCCCTCTCCCTCTGCCTCTCTCTCCCCTCTCCATCTTTCTCCCCTCTTCCCCTCCCTCTCTATCCCCAGTCTCTCTGCCCCCCCACCGGTCTCTCTGTTCTCCTTTACTTTCTTCTTGGCTGGGCTGTTGCCACCTGAGGGAAACATGGCCCCCATCAACTCCCAGCTTGCATAATCCTTACAGCTTCACATCCCAGAGAAAAGTGAAGCCTTTCCTTACATTTCCGGCCAGAGTGCCATGATTCTGGTTGAATACCCTGGTTAACCGGTCTTGACTTGCCCCACATCTAAACCAATTTCAGAGGGACGAGATCCTCTGATCCGTCAGACTGGCATGTGGTCCCCTTTCACGGGCCTGGGGGAGGGGAGCCAACCCATCTGGATCACATGGAATTGTGGTGGGAAGAGGCTAAGGGACCCCCTGAAGTTGGGGATTCTAGGCGGACGCGAGGCTCACACCCATCCATCCGCCATAGACCATGCCAGAGTGAACAAAGCGAAGTCTGTTTCGTGACGAGGAGGGCAAATGGAGAATTTTTCCAAAAATCCTAAGGGCAATGCTAAAGATGAGAGAGAGAAAAGATTATAGATAGAAAGGACAAAGAAAAGGCACAACAATTTTTGACAAGAAACAAAGATCCAAACAGATCACTTTCCCTGAGCCTCCCTGGGGTCCTTGTTAAAAGAATGCTCCTCATTACAGGCGAAATCCAAAGGAATAGATCCACACCCAGAGTACCTTGCCAGAACACCGGAATATGTGATCAAAGAAAAGCGAAGAAATTCAGGAAGCATCCAGTCATTTAAGATAATTTAAAAATCATCGTGTATTCAAAGTACATACCTCAAGAGATATTGCAGGTTTGGTTCCAGACCATTGTAATAAAGCAAGCCATAATCTTTTTGCTGGTAAAAGGTCTTGCCTTCAATTTGTTAAAAAAAAAAAAACAAAAACAAAAAAAAAACACAAAACCCCCCACAACATCTGTGAAGCATGGTAAAGCGAAGCCAGTAAGAAGAGATCAGGCTGTAATAAAGTTCAGCCGGCCTCGGCTTTCTGTCTGGTATCAAAGGCCAGAAGACAATGGAGATGTGTCCCACTGTTTTGAGTCTGTGAGCCAGGAACTTGATACCCAGACCTATAGAGACAATATGAAGTCATTCCCGGATATACACGGTCTCAGAAAAGTAAATCTGAAGTTCTAGCCAACCAAGAAACCACTGAAGCTAGGAATACAAGCGGAGGTTTTGCCTCTAAGAATGGCTGGCGTTCCTTGCAGCGAGGAGGACAGGCTCTCCTCGCCAGGCCCGGAGGGAAAGCACTGCGGTGGCCCTCACTTGGGATGAATGGGCCACCCCTCGGGGAGGTGCAAACTTGGGCCCTCCTGTCCCATTGGCATCAGGATGAAGCTTTGAAGGGAGGGATTTCATAATTCATCATTACCGTTTTTATTTGGTCAACTCTGTGATTGAGCATCGGAAATTCTTTTGGGAAAGCTTCTTCCTCAGAAAAGTGTAGGCCAAAAAATACAATGTAAACAGGCCACAGCGTTCATTGCATGCTTACTTTGCAAAACACTTAATGCAAGTTATTTCAGGTGAATTTCAGCACTGAATTCAGAAGTCCAATTAAATAGGATTTATAACTGCATTTAAGAAAAATGCAAAGCCTGCTTGGGTTAGATCTATGAGTGATTCCTTCCTGCCTTCAGTTTTCTATATTCTCCTGTTTCTAATGACTATGTACCACTTTTTAAATGAAAATAAGCAACATACAGTTAAAATAGAAAAGATGGCATGCCTTAACCAAACACATTGATCAAAGCACACACACACACACACACACACACACACACACACACGAACTCACACTCACACACACTAGCCACCTGCTCTCTCCGTCTTCACAAGCTTCCTTTATTCCATTTCTTTCTCTCTTTTTTTCTGTTGCACAACTCACACACTCAGTTTGTTCTCTCTCAGTTTCTCTGTTGCTTTCACTCTCTCAAACACACATGCACACATACAGACACACAGAGCCTTTGGTGACTTCCTTATTTCCATCTTCCTCTTCACCCAGCTGTTTCTCACACACACAAGCCTCCAGTCTTGAGGTCACCCTCTGCCTCTACCCTCTGACCCTCCCAGCTCCGCACACAAACACAGCCTTCAGTAGCTGCTTCTCCCTTTCTGTGTCTCATTCATTCACAGACATGCACACTGCCAGGCTGACCTCAGCCACTTCCTTTCCCTCTTTATCCCCTGGTTTCCGTCCAACTCACTTGCCTTGCCCCCCACCTCCCTCTGTCCCCTTTTCTCTCAAGGATACAACTATCCTTGATTAGTTATATGCACTTACAACTGCAGGAGTTATGGATTTAATTATCCAAACACCACAACCCTCCCCCACTCCTCTTGAAAAGTGAAGACAAGTGAGCATTCCAATTTAAACGTTGCCTATCTCATTGGAACAAGTAGAGGTGCCAGGGTTGAAGACAAATGGAAAGACAATAATGTGTGTACCTTCCCCCAGCTGGATGAGTCATCTGTGGACCTTCCCTGGCTTTACACCGGCTTTCTGCCACTTTGGGTACCCGACACTGAGGACAACTTGCTTTTTGTCCCTCCCTCTGGGCAAAATGGCGGATTCTTTAGGTGGACCCTTAGGAATAAACACGCGCTGTAATCACAGCTTGGCTCAGATCCGTGGACCCGCAAAACTTTTGAAAAGGCCTCTTTGTTCTTTGTCAGTTACAAACTAAGCACAGCTCTAGCTGCTCCCGCCTGCCGTGAAGCAGGGTGGACGTGGGCCACGTTCGGTGGGAGGGAGAGCGCCTCAGCCCCGACCGCCTCCCTCACTCCCAACTGCGTCTGCTCTCTGTTGCCTTTGGTATTTTCCCTTTTCGTGCAACCACCTCCCCCAGGTTCAGGGTGCTTTAAACTACAGTGGATGAAGTGTGTCCATGCAGGGCTTGGGGACACTGTCAGATCAGCGGTTAACACACCTTCATTGCTTTAGGAAGAACATGAGTACATTATTAGTGGAGAGACCTGCCATGGGTTTCCCTCCTCTGACGTTCCACTGAAGCTGGCGAGCTGCTGGCTCGGAAGCCTGTGGGCGTGTTTTGGGTCTGTGGCCTCTCCAGTGGTGGCAGACGCCTGCGTAGCCAGCGCAGTGCCCCTGAGTGGTTCACATGGCGAGATGGAAGTGTGAGGATGAGCTTCCGAGGGAGGTGGGTGAAGTGCACCTGTGCTGTGCTCCCACTGGATGGCGCACCACTTGGTGTGATGGGAGCACAGTCCTGGCTCCCTCGCCGTGCGGCTTGAGGACTTGGGACAGGTCCTGCATTATAAGGACTATTCGTGCCCCGCCGCAGGATGTTCATGGTGGCAGGATGGATGGGTTCCCTTGGTCCACACGGGGAGGGGACCTCCGAGAGCAAAAGGGCTGGAGAGTGTGGTGTAATAAGAACTATGTATTTAGTCTGTCCTCAGCTCCTGACATAGAGCTCCGAAAACTTCTGTGATTTTCTGAGTGTTGGAGGTGATAGGGACATCTTTTGTTTTAATGCCATGACTCTTGGGGGTCCCCTATGTAGCTTAGGATGGGGGCCAGTCACCAGAAACACCAAGCCATGATGAGAGGCAGCTTCCGTTCCTACCACCAACCTCCAGAGAAGGGAGAGGGGCTGTAGATTGAGTTCAATCCCCAATGGCCAAGGATTGACTCAGTCCTGCCTCCGTAAATGGAACCTACACTACAACCCCTAAATGCTGGCCTTCAGGGAGCTTCTGGGTTGGTGGACATTTGAGGTGCTGGGAAGATGACGTAGGGGGGAGGGCGTGGACACCCTGCGCATCTCTGCACCTCCTTCCCCGGCCTGCGCGTGTCTTCTCTCTGACTGTGCTGGGCTGTATCTTTTATAATAAACTGGTGGTGATAAGCAAAGGCTGTTCCTGAGTTCTGTGAGCTATTCTAGCAAATTATCAAACTGAGAAGGAGGCTGTGGGAACCCCTGGTTTATTGCCAGTTGGTCAGAAGGACAGGAGACCCAGGACTTGTGACTGGCACCTGAGGAGGGGGCAACCCTGTGGCCCTGAGCCCCTAACCTGTGGGGTCAGACAACCACAGGTAGTTTCTAGCTGCTCCCACCTGCCGTGAAGCAGGGTGGACATGGGCCACGTTCGGTGGGAGGGAGAGCGCCTCAGTCCCGACCGCCTCCCTGGACACCGAGAATTGCTTGGTGTGGGAAACCCAAACATTCGGTAACGGTAGAAGTGCTGTGAGTAAAAACAGCTCATTGAAAGTACACAGGAACCAGCCCCCAGGGCCTGAAAATCACCATCTCCATCGGGCTCACAAGGTGGCCCTGTCCCCTGAACTCAGCCATGTGGGAACAGGGTCCCCTAATAGGATGCTGGTGGCTCTGACACAGCTTGTCTGGAGAGCACTAGGTGTGCCCGTGTAGGTTTCAGGGTTACTGTGAAGCCAGGCTGCAGCCCTGGCCGGGATGCTTGTGTGAGGGAGGGCGGGGCAGCACGGTGCCACCGTCACCCGCCACCTGGGCACTGAGGGGCTTCCCTGGCAGCCCAGCCCCCAGTCAAACAGCATCCTTTCAGACCCCAGGGGTCTGCACAGGCACTGATGCCGACCTGGCCTTGGCGCAATGCACAGTGGGGTCTTTGAACACTGGGCGGGCCCGAGAAGCAGCTCTTCGGGATTTTCTAAGAGGCCGCAGGGAACAGCGTAGCCTGTGCCCCTTCAAAACAAGGACGGTTTTATAGCTGGGCAGACAGGTGTGAGTGCAAGCTCTTCCCTGGGTCACAGAGCCCAGTTCTCCGCTGGCCTTGGAAGTTGGTCCTCCCCTCCGGGAACGCCCGTCCTGGGTTGCAGAGCTCTGGGGGGATACTTACTGCACCCTTGGGGTTCTGCTGAGTGCCAACCTCCCCACACGTGCCAGCTGTGTCCCATGTCCAGCCAGGACACTGGAAAAACGGTGTGGGTGCACAAATGAACAGATGAGTCCGTGAGCAAAAATGCTCCTTCTGTGTGCTTGACCTCAAGGACACAGGGCGCCGTGGAGGGAGGGGCCTCCACGCCAAGGGGGATCGCATTAGGGTTTGGGGCCTTGGAGAGGGATGAGAGCAATGAGGCCCCTGTGATGCAGAATTCGCGGTCCCTCTTCCCTTGTCCCCCCCAGGCCAGCTCTGTAAAAGGTTCCTGTGGTAGAGACTAGAGTCTCAACGAACTTCCTGCCCAAAGGAAATGGATGAAGTTCCAGTGAGCCCAGTGGCAAGACAGGCAGCCTGGGGTTCCTCTTCTGGCGCCTCCTCATTTGGCTGGGCGATTTGGAGTATGTCAGGCAACCTCTCCGAGCTTTCTTTTCCCCATTTGCAGAAAGGGGGTACGAAAATGTTTACTACGCAGCAGGACATGGAAGCTCGGAGGAAGTGTGAAAATGACACCTTAGAAACCCCTAGGGTGCAATGAAATGTTAGCTGTCTCTCTCTCACAGCTCTGGCCCTTCCATATCTTTTTTTGGCTAAATATCCTTAATGTGGCTGTGGGGTAGGGATGGGTACTGGGAGCTTAAGGGGCAGCGGGGAAAGCCATTGGAGCGAGAGGGAGAGGAGAGGGCGTGCCGAGGGGTTTAGACACCCACAAGGCCCAGGTTGGACCTTCCTCCAGACACCCCAGCCTCGAACTCACGGGGTGCGTCCTGCAGCTACCGCCCCAGGGTATCCATGCTCACGCTGACCCCACGATAAAGCTTCTCCACATCACACACCCGGGGCTCGAGAAGACCCATGCGGAGGGGACCGGGAGGAGTCACGCTGCCCCTTCTCCCCTCTGTTTTGCCAGGGATGAGACAGGAACCAAGCCCCAAGCACAGCCTCTCCCTGACCACATCCGGGGAACATCGTGCAATTAAAGGCCTGACAGTTGCCATCTGTCCCATTCTTCTCCAGTCGCCCAGGGCGTAGGGCTTCAGAGCTGGCACAATGTGATACTCTATGGGGCCTGTGTCACCTCTGATTTCTTCCAGAAAGTCATTAAGCAGACCTGTGTGGGAGCTGCTGCAGTGTCGGAAAGTTTCCTTTAGGGCAGGCAGCGCAGAGGTGGTAAGAACACACTAGGATTCCTCAAGTTCAAGGGAGCAGAGCCTGTGTGAGGCGAGATGAGAGTAGTGAAAAGTCAGACAAGGATAAGCCAGACTTAAACCCACAGAGACTTGTTTGCTCTTTCCTCCTTGTCTCACTTGGTCTAAGGCTGAGCCCCAGTTTTTCCTTAGTACCCCCCAAATCACAGACAGCATTACAGTGTGTCTTAGTTTAGGTTTGCCCTAAAGCAGAACCTGAGACAAGAACTCAGCCACAGGTAGTTGCTTTGGGGGGTGGGATCCTGGGGGCAGAAGCGGGGTGGGCAAGAGGAGAGGCCAGCGACTGGGCTGCGGGGGCCACAGGGCTGGTTATCTGCTGGCACCTAGCGTGCAGCCCCTGGCTGGTCCTCAGCGGTACCACACAGGATGTGCCTCGGGACCGCCCACTGGGAGGTGGGCGGGGGCCATTTGGCCACCTGTTCCCAGCACCGGGGTGCATTAGTTCCCGGCACGTCCAGGTTGCACCTGCACATCATTGGGCAAAACCCTGTGGCAGTAAGGCAGAGACATCTGGCACCCTTGACGTAGGTGGCTGGCAACTTGCAGAGAGCTGTCCATCAGAGTTGCATGGAGACCGGGGGTGCAGTGGGGTGGATCATTAGCACCAGCTGTAGAACTCCTCCTGGGAAAGGCAGCTTCTCCATCTGGGCACAAAGAAGTAGGGACAGGGGTCCCCTCGGTCCTTCCCTCAGACTCTTATTTCTTCTTTCAGAATCAGCTCATGGGTTACCTGTTCCAGGTTGACCTTGCTTGGCCAGGTGCAGTGAGGTACCTCTGGACTCCTTCTCACTATATTCCTACCTGGCTCTAGGGCATTCTGTCTCCCACTGCGCGCCCACTGCTGATTTGCCTGTCCTTATCAGATGTGAGTCCCTGGAGGACAAGAAGCCACACTGCCTCGTCTTTGTTCCCTGAGCCCTTTCAATAATTGTTGGTTTGCTGTTTATGTATTCATTTATGCATTCAACAGCGCCCATTCCAGAAAGTATTTTTACTCATTGCCATTGCCGTTGCTTGAGCAGTGGGGTAGCAGGCTCTGAGCATTAGAAGTCCCGAAAGAGGAGCACTGGACAGCTGTGCCGTCAGTCGGGGACCCGGAAGAAGTGGCTGTGGGCTGCACCAGGGTGTAGGCAGGAACTACTCAGGAAGATTGTTGGGGGGGATCTTCTGGATTCAGTATCTGATTTGGCTAAGGTCTTTAGCAGTGGGCAGAGCGCACAGAAACATGGTGTTCAGCAGCTGCGCACCACCTGGATGAGGGCTTGGCACCCATCTCCCCCCCCTCCCAGCTACATAACGGTTTGGGCCTGTGTTGTGATGGGCCAGGGACCAACTACAAATGGACACGCCACCTACAATCTGCACACTGGAGCTACAGCATGCTAAGCAAGTCCTCTGAGTACCAGAAGCTTCTAATGAGAGGTTTATTGGACTTCTCATTGATCATCTTGTGTTTCATGGTCCAAGGTGACTTTGAGTTTTAATAGACAATGCCATTCCTGCTCCCTTACAAACTACTACTGAAACTGCAAAGATACATAAGAAAGATATTGCAATGATTAAATTACTGAGGAGCTGTTAATAACCTAAATGTAAAATGATAGGGATTATTGAATTCATTGAATGAAGTACATAAAAACTACGCATAGCCATGCATGTTACCTACAGTGTTGTTTAACATATTTTAAAAAAACGGACAGCCGTGACCGGCGTGGCTCAGTTGGTTGGGTGTTGTCCCACAAAGTAGAAGATTGCTGGTTTGATTCCCAGTCAGGGCACATGCCTGGGTTGCTGGTTCAGTTCCCAGTCGGGGCATGTACAAAAGGCAAGTGATCAATGTTTCTCTCACATCAGTGTTTCTCTCTCTGCCTTTCTCCCTCCCTTCCCCTTTCTCTAAAAATAAATAAATAAAATCTTTAAAAAATAAATACAGACAGGGAGTATCTAGATACCCAATGATAAGGAACTCATAAAAAAAAAGAAAGAAAGAAAGAAAGAAAGAAAGAAAGAAAGAAAGAAAGAAAGAAAGAAAGAAAGAAAGAAAAGAAAAGAAGAAAACCAAGCAAACAAAATATCTTGATGTGTGTGGCACATTCAGGCAGTGGAAAACCATGAGGCATTAAGTTGCCCCGTCCCATTAAGTGAGTTATCAGTGTGTACATGTTAACATAGTGGTCTGTTCATAATAATCTGCATGGAATAAGCAAGTTGAAATTGGTATACATACCATGATCAGTTGTTTTCATTATAATTATTTCAATATGACTGAAACGATCTGGAGTAATTATCTCTGAATGTTTAACATAGGTCTTTCAAAGTGATAGGTTTATGAGTGCTTCGGCCACCCCTTCCCCAACCTTTTATGGGGTCTGTGATTTCCAATTGTTTTCTTAATATATTTCATTGATTATGCCATTACTGTTGCTCCATTTTTTTCTCCCCTTTATTCCCCTCTGCCCTGCACCCCCCTTCCCACTAACATCCTCCTCCCTTAGTTCATGTCCACGGGTCATACATATAAGTTCTTTGGCTTCCCTATTTCCTAGACTATTCTTAACCTCCCCCTGTCTATTTTGTGCCTACCAATTATGCTTCTTGTTCCCTGTACCTTTTCCCCCATTCTCCCCTCTCCCCCTCCCCGCTGATAACCCTCTATGTGTTCTCCATTTCTGTGATTCTGTTCCTGTTCTAGTTGTTTGCTTAGTTTGTTTTCGTTTCTTTTTTTTAGGTTCAGTTGTTGATAGTTATGAGTTTGTTGTCATTTTACTGTTTCATAGTTTTGATCTTCTTCTTTTTCTTAGATTAAGTCCCTTTAACATTTCATATAATAAGGACTTGGTGATGATGGACTCCTTTGACTTGCCCTTATCTGGGAAGCACTTTATCTACCCTTCCATTCTTAGTAATAGCTTTGCCGGATAGGGTGTTCTTGGATGGAGGTCCTTATCTTTCATGACTTTAAATACTGCTTCCAGCCCCTTCTTGCCTGTAAGGTTTCTTTTGAGAAATCAGCTGACAGTCTTATGGGAACTCTGTTGTAGGTAACGCTCTCCTTTTCTCTTACTGCTTTTAAGATTCTCTCCTTATCTTTAATCGTGGGTAATTTAATTATTATGTGCCCTGGTGTGTGTTTCCTGGGATCCAACTTCTTTGGAACTCTCTGAGCTTCCTGCACTTCCTGGAAGTCTATTTCCTTTACCAGATTGGGAAAGTCCTCCTTCATTATTTTTTCAAATAAGTTTTCAATTTCTTGCTCTTCCTCTTCTCCTTCTGGCACCCATATGATTTGGATGTTGGAGCATTTAAAGTTGTCCCAGAGGTTCTTGTTTGAATGTTTCTTTCTTCTGGTTTATTTGTTCCGGTTGAATGTTTATATCTTCTATCTGCACCAAATTATTGATTTGAGTCCTGGTTTCCTTCCCTTCACTGTTGGTTCCCTGTATATTTTATTTGACTTTTCATAGCCTTCACTTTTTCCTCTATTTTGCGACCATACTCAACCATTTCTGTGAGCATTCTGATTATCAGTGTTTTGAACTCTCCATCTGTTAGGTTGCTTCATTGCTTAGTTCTATTTTTGGAACTTTGATCTGTTCTTTCATTTGGGTCATATTTTTTTTGTCTTGGCAAGGCTGTGATGTTGTAAGGGGTGGAGCCTTAGGTATTCACTAGGGCGGGGCAACCCACTCACTGCGTTGCAATGCTATATGTGGGGGAGGGGTCTGAGAGGGAACAGTGCCACTTGCTCCACTCTCTGCTGGCTTTCAGTCGCTTCCTGTGCTACCCACAAGCAAATTGGGACCTTCTGGTGCTGATTCCCAGGTGGGTGGGTTAGTGTATGTTCTAGGACCCTGTGGGTCTCTCACATGAACTCCCCTGTGAGACTGGCAGTTTCTCCCGTTACCACAACTCCCACAGGTTTTTATAGCCAGAGGTTTTTAGGCTTTAGTTTCCCAAACTGGAACCCTGGGTTGTGCAGTCTGTCTCACTCCCCAGTTGTTCCTCCTGGTTTATCCATATGCAAATGCGGGGCCACCCGGTCTGCCAGCCACTGTCTTGACCGTCCAGTCCTCTAGCTGCCGCCTTGCTGCATATCCTCTCCAGTCCAGCTGCCCCTCTCCGCCCCTCCTACCTGTCTGAGTGAATGTTTCTTCTTTAACTCCTTGATCGTCAGACTTCCGTACAGTTCGATTTTCTGACAGTTCTGGTTGTTTTTTGTTTTTAAACTTGTTGTTGTCCTCCTTTTGGTTGTGCGAGGAGGCAAACTGTATCTACCTACGACTACGTCTTGGCCAGAGGTCCTGATCTCTAATTTTTTATAAGAAACTTGCTTCATGTGAATGTATAATAATAATAATACCTGCTTTGGAGGCATAACTGTGAAAGTTAGCATCACTGTAGATATCTGATTAGTGTGGTTTAGGAATATTCTACTGACCCTGAAGTGAGATAAAAAGCACCAAAGCTACCTGCACGTGCCCCACGTAGAAAGATCTTCTGCGGCGACCCTCTGCCCCTCCCCTCTCCTGTGCTGCAGTAGAGCGCTGCGAGGGCGAAGGCTCAGGTGGCAGCGAGGCGAGGCCAAGAGATTCAGCCTGTGGGAGTCCAGGGAAGAATCTGCCTTTTGGTATAGGGCAGTCATTGAGAGAGAGAGAGAGAGAGAGAGAGAGAGGGAGAGAAGTTCTGACTTGGGATGTGGAACTGGGAACTAGGCTCAAAGGCCTTTGTGAGTCCCGAAGTCAAGAAAAACATTTGAACTGGAGATTGGGTAGAAGTAAAGTAAGGACTTGCCAGAAAACTTAAGAGACGTTCAGGAATTACTACCAAAGGAGAGCGCTAATTGAGACCCTGGAGAGAAACAAAGGAACAACCTGTTAAAAGCTAATTATTATTCTAATTGTGTCAAGCTAATTAAGAAATGAAACTGGGTACCTTTGTTTTGCCTCCCTGTACCTTGTTCCCTTTGCTGCTTTAGAAGTTGAGAGCACCTGAGTTCTCCGTGATCATGTGAACAGGGCAGTGTAATCTCGAGAACAGATGCCCTGAGCATGGGTGTGGGTTTGGGGACTGGTGTGTCAGTCAGCTACCACTGTGTAATAAACGCTCCTGAGGCTTAGCGAATTCAAGCCCCAACACTTTATTACTTCTTGCAGTTCTGAGAGGTGACTGGACAAATCTTCTGCTGGGCTTGCCAACGCCCACTCCAGCATTTGCATTCAGCTGATGGGGCTGAACTGGGGTCTTCTAGACCCTAGAAGGCTGGGCTTCAACCTCCTGTGGCCTCTCCTCATTCAGTAGCTTAGGCTAAGTTTCTTTGCATGGAGACTAAAGTGTTTCAGGAAGGCTAGAGCAGAAGCTTTCAGGTCGTCAAGGACCGAGACCCAGACCTGGCACAGCATTGCTTCTGCACATGGCAAAGTGCGTCACGAGGCCAGCCCAGCGTCAAGGGGACAGAAAACAGACACTACCTCTTGATGAAGCAGCCACATGCATATATGGAGACAGGAGGAATTATTGGCAATCACCTTTGCAGACAGTCTAGCAAAGAAAAGAGCCAACTATGTCTGCAGCTCAAAGTCTCCCGTATCATCTGCACTCCGAAGAGGTGGCACCCCAGTTACATGAAGACCACCAAATAAGACTGGGATCGCAGATGGTTTTCTTGGAACTTGCAACCAGAGGAATGGACACCGTGCAGTGACCTGTGGGAGGAGTGACCTAATGACCACCTGCCTCGACCAGTCCCCAGGGTGACAAAAGGGAAAAAATGAGGGAGACAGCTTGGACCTTGGAGGAGGCAGGGTCGTAAAAAGGCTGGGGTCTATGGTGCACTGCTGTCAGCGGCAGGTCCAGCGCTGGCACTTGGCCAGGCGGGATGCTGCCCTAACACACCTTCGAAGTCTCCCATGTGGATCATAAGTGGAGAATGTCAGCCACAATCCTGCCCTACCTTTCGAAGGACAACTCTGCTGGTCAGATCGTGGCTGGGGTGCCCTCATTTACAAGACATTGGAAATGGCGATGGGAGCATCTTCTGAGGCGGCCATGGCTGAGTTTGTGTCCGGGCCCGGTAACCTCAGCATCCTTCAGTGTTACTGCAACAACCACCATGATGATGACGACAGTGATGGCGGCAAACGCTTGCTGGTCTTAACCCCTCTCGACTCTCTGAATCCTTTGAAAACAACCCGAATGAGTAGATGCTGTTATTAGGCCCATTTTGTCAGCGAGAACACAGAGGCTGTTGTAAGAACAGAGGCACAGAGAAGTCAGGTGACCTGCCCCTGCCGAGCTGCACTTTTAACCCCGACAGCCTGGCTCCGGCGCCTGTGCTCTGCCGACATGTGGGCTCTTCTTTCTCTCCTGTTTTGTGATCCAAGTGCCTTTGGCCATAGAAGGCACTCAGTGATCTCATCTATAGCAGCTTGCCATGATATTTAGCTGGTGATTAATGATACACGGTTTTCGTCCAAAATGGATTTGATACCTCCTCTGGGGGTATTGTTATTGGGTCTCTGCGCCTATTGAATCTAGAATACGAGGAAATGGATTTGAGGGGTGGCATGCCGAACCCCAAACCTCACCATCGGGAAGTGAGAACTACAGCACACAGTTGCAAGTTACCAAGGGAGACAGCAGGTTCACGCCTGAAGACAAACCAGCAACTGCTTTTCATCTGTTAGCCTCGATTTTTAATGTGGTTGGCCCTGAAGCCCTAGGGGTGGGTTAGGTAACCGCTACCCTTCCCCCTCCGCCCTCCTGCGGGCTGGAGCCCGCGTTCCAGCATTGCTGGGAGGAAACAGTGGGATATGGGGCTGGCGGCGGTGGGCTCCCTGCCGGACAATAGAGATCTGGGGGTCCGGAACCAGCTTGAGCAGTGGCAGAAGAGGTGGGGGCCTCCTGCAGCCCACCCTCTCTGCACCTCCTCTCCCTTCCCAGGGCTGCTCAGAGGCCAGCAAGCCCCATCAGGCCATCCTGTTTCTCCAGCTAATTTCCACCTGGACTCCTTCGGATGAACCCCTGCCTGTGTGGCCCCTGAAGTGGAGTGTGGTGGGAGGGGGAGGGAGAAGCCCCCTCCCACTTTTCTCTTTCCTTGCTGACCCCAGAGCCTCCCGAGGTCCTGAAGTCACTTCGACACCCTGAGAGGCAGAGGTGTCCACCAGAAAAGCAAGGTGCAGAGAGGGCTGCAGCCTTAAGACATCAACATTAAATCAACCAAGAGCCGAAATCCTCTGGCAGGGGCAGTCTCTGAGCTGGGAGAAGGGGGAGACATTTAGCATGGAGAGACTGAGGCCTGAGGGGATGAGGAGGGGGCGAGAGGGAGGGAGGGAAGAAGACGGGTGTCCAAGGCCTGGGTAGCACTCAACTGGTGCAAAGGGTCGAGCTGTGACCCCCTGGAGGCTCAGAAAGAAAGAACTTGGAGCTGACCCCGGGGTATTTTTCTGATAATAGAGGGAGAGGACAAAGATGCTTCCGAGAGCACAGGTGATTTTTCGAAACCTTTTTTCCTGTAAGTAGAACAATATGTCATCCTAGTCGTGAGTACAGTTTAGAGGATCACCCCGAAAGACACAGCGAACGCCCCCATCCTGGAGTATAACACAGGCCTGTGTTCTCACAGAAATTACAACTTTCGTGTCTCATGGGAAGAGACACAATCATTGCATAAATATTTATACACAGGCTATCCTGTGCAGGAGTGGGCCATGGATAGCGGCTACGGGAACATAGGCAAGGTCGCGGTTCCGGAAATCTCAACTTGTTAGGGGTGGGCAGGAGGCCGTGCGGGCCTGGGCGGATGTTGATTTTGAGCGTATACGTTTACCCATTTCCTATGTATTTTTCGAAACTGTGTGAACCGCACATCTCTTCAGAAACGAAACCAGGGACGGTTTGGGCTTCTTGTCCAACCTTCACATTTTACAGACCTGGAGACTGAAATACTCACACCCACGACTGCGTGCAGCAAAAGACAGAAAATGTGTGAACTGGCTCTAGTAGTGCCTGCGAGAGAGTGCCCAGAACCACACAGCTGGAGTCTCGACTCAGAGCCCAACACCCTTTCCCTCTAAATCTGCTATGCGATTTTAGCTGGGAGACAAATTAATAATTTACTTAAGCCAGCAACTGAAAGTTGTGCGTCATCCCAATGTCAGCCTCCGGAAAGGGGCACGTGGAGCCCCCTGCTTCTCTTCTCCAGCTGGGATAAGCCTTCCACTCAAGCTCCTTGACCGTCTCTGGGGGGAGGGGGGCTGACATGATGGATCCAATGGGTGAGCGCGTTTAGCCCATGTTCACAGGGATCAGCGACTTTGCTTAGGCTTCCCTGGAAGCAGAGCCTAAAACAAGGGGTTGTGGGCCTTAGTTTATTTAGGGGCATGACCCCAAGCGGCGGAGGACTGAGGAAGCCAATGAGGAAGGAGAGAAGCGCTGTAACTGTGGGTGCTGGGAGCTCGGGTCTGCCGAGAACATGGGGAAGGGCTCCGCAAGCGTCAGCCTGAGATGCTGAGCCTCCGTGTCTCCTGAACCCCACATCCGGAGGAGGTTAAACCCCCTCACTCCAGGTCTGCACAGGTGCTGAGGGGCTCTGGGCAGCAGCACAGAAAGCCCCAGGGCAGGAAGCAAGAGGTGCCGGGTGCAGCTGGGGCGAGGGGCTCTCCAGACACACCTGTGTGCAGCCAGCTGGCCGCTTTTGAGCAGCCAAGCAAAAACGAAGGACACGGGAATGTGAGATGGGGCGTAAGAAACGGTCAGGCCACTCAGGCATGGAAATGAAAGCGCTGCCTTCATTTCTTTGCTTTCTTGGACCAGAGACCCGACCAGGCGGTTGTGGGATCCTAAGACCTGGGTCTCCTGGCTTTAGATTAAAGGTACGCTGTATCAGCGT
Organism: Mormoops blainvillei; assembly: GCA_004026545.1. Taxonomy (NCBI): domain Eukaryota; kingdom Metazoa; phylum Chordata; class Mammalia; order Chiroptera; family Mormoopidae; genus Mormoops; species Mormoops blainvillei. The sequence continues at coordinate 19,943 of PVJD01014960.1, forward strand.
TACCTGGTAAATTCCGATAAATGGATCACTTGGCCTCATCCTGCACTTTCTCATTCCTTAAATCTTAGTTTGTCTGAGGATTTGCATTTCTAACAAGTTCTTAGGGGATGGTGACTCTGCTGGTCTGAGATTCACCGGGACGAGCCCCTCTTCGTGAAGAGTTCTAAAAGGGGACTCTGGACACAAGCCCAGGTAGTAAAGCAGCAGCTTTTCCTCACATTCTGTTGGCCGCCGTGAGCCTCACGTGGACAAGGGCAGGTGGGGTGAAGCGGGTTGGCAGCAGGCTTAGCCGTGACACCATCAGTGAGAGTCCCAAACTTGCATACTGCCCCTTAGGACATCAAAAGCGGCATCCATCGTGACATCCGTTTTCAGTGGATGCTGGCTTTGACCCTGTAGTGTTTGATGTGATCGGTAAATACGGTATCCAACATTTTAAAAAATGGGTTTATTGAGCTACAGTTCACATACCTTACAATTCACTCACTTAAGGTGTATAATTCGCTGGTTTTTTAGCATATTCGGACTTGTGTAACTGTCACCACAATCAGATTTTGAACATTTTCATCACCAGCCCCCCAAAAGAAACCCTGTTCTCATTAGCAGTCTCCCTCCATTTCTCCCCACCCTCTCTCAGCCCCGACCCTAGGATAGAAATCTGCAAATTGGACTATTCAGGATTCAAGCAATATGTGGTCCTTTGTGACTGGCTTCTTTCACTTAGCGTGTTTCCAAAGTTTATCCAAATAATATTCTCTTGTATGGAGAATCACAGTTTATCCATTTATTCATCAGTTACCGGACATTTGGGTTGTTTCTACTTTTGGGCTATTATGAATAATGCTGTTATGAACATTTGTGTGCAGGTTGTTGTATGAACATATGTTTTCAATTCTCTTGTGTATGAAAGTTGGAATGGAATTGCTGGGTCATATGCTAACTCTGTATCTGACATTTTTAGTAGCAGCTAGCCGGCTATCCAAGGTGGTTGTATCACCAGCAGCGAGAGTTCGTTCCAGTTTCTCTGCCTCTTCGCTGATGCTTACTCTTAGTCAGTTCTCTTGATTAGAGATAGTGTCCTTGTGAGTGTGAAGTAGGATCTCACTTTGATTTCAGTTGGCATTTCCCCAATGGCTAATGACACTGGGAGCCTTTTCATGTGCTTATTGGCCATTCGCATGTCTTATTTGGAGACATCTATTTAAATCCTTTGTTTATTTTTTTAATCAGCTTGTCTTTTATTTTTGAGTTGAAAGGCTTTTTTTTTTTATGTAACTGGGTATAAATCCTTTATCAGATGTCGGATTAGCAAATAGATTATCTCATTCTGTGGGTTGTCTTTTAACTTTTCTTAGGCTACCTTTTAAAGTACAAAAGTTTCTAAGTATGATGAAATATATATTTTTTTCTTTAGTCACTTATGTTTTAGGAACTGTATCTTAGAAACCTTTGTGTAATCCAAGATCACTGAGATTTGCTCCCTACATTTTCTTCTAAGAGTTTTACAGTTTTAGCTCTTACATTTGGGTTTTCGAGGCAACTTCATTCTTTTGCATGCGGATAGCCATTTTTGAAAAGTCTATTTTGTCCTTCAGATTATTTCCTTGGTACCCTTGTTGGAAATGAAAAATCCTGACTGTAAATGTAAAGATTTATTTCTAGACCCTGTGTTTGAATTTACTGATCTATAGGATTATGTTTAGTTCAGTATCACATTGTTTTTCTTACGGTAGCTCTGTAATAACTTTTGAAATTAGGAAGTCTGAATCCCCCAACTTTGGTATTTTTAACATTCAAAATTGAGTTGGCTATTCTCGTTCCTTGCATTTTCATATGCATTTTAAAGAATCAGTTTGTCAATTTTATTTTTTTTTAAACGCCGATAGGGAAAATTTTTGATAGGGATTACTTTGAAGCTGAGGATCAATTTGGAAAATGTTATCATTTTTAACAATATTAAGTCTTCTGGCCTATAAACATGGGATATCTTTCCACTTTACTTGCAGGTCTTCTTTCATTTCTTTCTATAATGTTCATAGTTTTCAGGAAAAAGTTTTGCATTTCTATGTTGTTTATTATTTTTGATGTTATTATAAATGTAATTGATTTCTTAATTTTAATTTCAGATTATTTGAAGAAACAGTGCCTCAGAAATGTTACGTAACCTGCCCAAAGTTCATCATAGTTGCTGGTGTATAGAAATAGAATTTATTTTTATATGTTGATCTTCCGCAGTCTTGTTAAACTTGTCTGTTAGTTCTCATAGTTTTTCTAGTGGATTCCTTAGGAATATATATAATATAATAATATAATTAATATAATATAATGTACTAAAATATAATAAACACACATATACACATACACACACATGATCATGGTACCTGGAAATAAAGATAGTTTAATTTCTTCCTTTCTCCTCACTCTTGTCTAATCGTCCTGGCTAGAACCTCCAGTACAATGGAAGTTATGAGTGGACACTGATGCCTTATTTCTGATCCTGGGGGAACATTCAGTATTTTACCATTAAGTGTGATGTTTGCTGTGAGTGTTTCATGGGTGTTTTTTAAAAATCAGGTGAGGACCTTCCCTTCTGTTCCTAGCTTGTGAAGCATTTTTAATCAGGAAAGGGTGTTGAGTTTTGTCAAATGCTTTTTCTGCATCTGTCGAGGGGTTGCTAGATTTGGTGTTTCATTAAGGACGTTTTACATCTATATTCATGTGTCCAAGAAGTTTTGCCTCTCTGACATTGTTTTAAGACCTAAAGAATGATCTAAAAAGAGCTTTCAGATATTGCAAAGACAGACAATTGCTTGAAGAATTGGCTTTCCTGTGAAATTTTTGTTCTGTCTGAGAGCATTCCAAATTCTAAACTAGTAAAGTAAATCTTAATTCAACCTGAGATAGAATCATCTGAGATAAACCAGTAAATCAACATTTCTGCAGAAAGCTAAAGAAGACTGAAAATAACTGCCCCCAATACTACACGATCCTCTGTTTGTCTTTTGTAGTCTAGAGTATTTCATTATCATGAAATAATTGTCACTTATGCTCATAAAAGTTTATTTGATGAGTAGAAATGTTTAGTCTCAATGATAAGGTCGATATACCAATCATGATTTATTTATGAAACACTTACATGATATATATATTTGATGTGGTGAGTTGATATACTCACTTGATACTCAATAACATATACTCATGGTATAGCCAGGACATAGATGATATTCCTGTCACATACTTACGTGGTTTGTATTATTTGATGCAGCGAGTTATTCTTTGAGGGGCAATGACACCTTTCCCTTTCATGGAGATGAAACTGTAATTTAAATTATACCATAGCCCCGAAGTTCACGTGTGGAAACATTTTGAGTTTGAGATGGTAATGACATGTCATGCACATACGGATATTCACAAGGAAGTTGGAAACTTAACTGAGGTTAGAAGTCAGGGCTGGAACTAAAAATTGAATGTCATCTTTTGAAGGAAAAGATGAGATACCAGTAGAGGAACGAGGACTGAGCCTTGAGGGGTGGCTGACATTGACAGAGGGAAGGAAAAGAAAACAAAATTAGATGATAAAGCCAGAGCAGTCAGAGGGGTGGAAGGGAAGGCCCTCTACCAGGGGGCAGAGAAAGGCCAGGGTGGTTGACAGGGACACGAGAGGAGGACTGAGAACAGGTCTTCGGACTGACTGTCCAGTAGGTCACTTATTCACTTTAGAGAGGATGTTTTTGATTATAATTCTAAGGGAGAAGCTCATGTGCTCCAGAACCTACATTGCATATTCCACATGTCATATTTTAATAATGCAATAACTTTATGAGATAGATCTTAATATTTCCATTTCATAGATGAGGGAACAGTAGCTCAGAATTCTTAAGTAACTTGCCTGAAGGTCAAAAAGAAAGGAAATTGTAAGCTGGAGTACAAACCTAGTCTACTCTGAAGGGGGGAGCAGGGGATGAATAAAAATCAAAGCAGCATGGGCAGATGCAGGAAAGATCCAGAACCTATCAGGGACAGTGGGAGTGGATTCAGAGAAGGGAGAGCTATACCCAAGGGTGAAAGTGGACACCTTTCCTTCCGAGAGCCCTAATGGGCGGCAGCAGGGACACGCCACACAGTGCTGCATCTGGCCTGTGCTCTCGGGGCTCCTCCCCCGTCACCCACTCCCCTCCTTTTTCATGAACTGACTTGACCTAGAAAGAAAGGTCCATGGGGACATATAAAACCGAAACGCCGAGCTAACTTCTGAGAGTAAACGGGATTGCTTTTTCAGACTGGCGGGGCTGCTTAGTGATCCGTCACGGGATGTAAAATTCAGTCTTGTTTACAGAATATAGTGGCTCTGTACGCATAGCGGCGCCGTAGGAAAACGTGCCCCGGCTGGATGAGGCCGCCCCACTTCCTCCGCACCTCGGCAGCTCGTGGGTGGGACAGCGTTTCATGGGCCTCGCGGCTGCCGTGTTCGCGAGCGCCTGGACGGAGCTAGGTTAAAGCCTAGCTTTGCTCCATTCAGGGGGCCAGAAAAGATTTTGTAAGTTATTTGTTTACGTAAACACGGATAGGGGCGTTATAGCGCCTCCAGAGAACATGAACGAGTCTCCAGAACTTAACAGTAATCACGTACCTACAAGATACGGATATGCCAAATATAAATGATTTTTGTCTTTATTAAAGCGTGACTCAAAGATCTTTTTGACAATTCTTGTTTCGTTAATGCCACTTAACACCATAGGTGTTAAAAACAATCAAATTGTTTAATTCAAGTACTGAATTAAATAATGGTATAATCATATTATTTCTTTAAAATATTCTGTGATCCCAATGGTCCTCTCCACTGTTGGTCTGAATTCATGAGTGAAATTTTACTTATTTTTTATTCTGTTGCTGCTCTGCGACGTCTGACTAGGCTTGTCCCCCACTATTTTTTTCCTCTTAAAGAAACAGCTCCTTTTGAGCCTATATTTAGCAGTCTACCCAGTCTGTGTATTTTAACATTTGAGATACTAAGTAGTAAAATAGAGGATATATTTCATGTTTGTATCAAGATTGCTTCTTTCCAAACCGCATAATTATTTTGGGAGAAACTTATTCTTCACACTGATGAACAGAGTAGAACAAACACAGAAACAAATATCAGAACTGAAATCATGAAAGCTCGCCATCTTCTTGTCTCTCCTACTCATTTGGTTCTGCCTTCACTACGGAGGAGGTAGGGGCAGACTCGGGCTTATTCATCCCCAGGGCAGCACCTGCCAGCTTAGAAATGTCCTAAAGGAAGAGGTTCTACACCAGAGTATGTGATGAGCGAAGGGCTACATGCGGCCTGGGGCCCTTCAGTTAAATTTTGAGCACTGGAGAAACATGCTGTCAGATAAATTCGTTTGTACCTAGCAGAGAAGTGTAAAACCTTGGCTGGCTATGATAATTTTGCTAGAGGTACCACCCCATTAATTTATTATTGACTTCCCTGTCATCATGTCTCTTCATCATCGATCATCAACAGAACGGAACCTAAGCCATCACCCATTGGTATTATCTTGTTCATATAGCAGCTCACATTGGGTCAGAAGGAAACTATTCATCTGCTATGGCTTAGACCTGTAGCCACTCAGGTTAACATCTCTGGGAGTTGGTTTTAGAGTAAATACACTGGCGTAGGATTATGGGTATTGTTTTCTGTGCTGGGTTGGCACAAAGTCAAAGAATGGGGGTTTTTCCACCCACTTACATAGGAACGATAAAAGCTATGTCTGGGGTGAATTTTATGGGTCAACACATTGGAAGGAAACTACACGCCCGTGACTGTACCTCCCTGGGCTCAAGCCCCGTAGCTGAGTGGCCTGGAGGGGCACGTTCGGTGCCAGCAGAAGCCTGTGTTCACACATGCCCAGTGCTTTCCCAGTGACCACACTGGCCTGCACGGCCTTCTTCCTGTCGCTTGGCTTCCACTGTCTGCTAAATCGGGTGACTGATGTGAAGGAAAGGATGGAATAAGGTTTTAAAAAATAAGGAGTGATTATTCAAATTAAAAGTTTCAAATGACTAGATTTGAAGCAGGTGAAAATGAAGCCCGTGGGAAGCCAGCGTGAGCAAGCAGAGACGCTGTCGTGTGGCCCTCACGCTGGGCCTTCTCTCGGGAGCTGTTGATGGGGTCCCGCGGGACCCAAGCAGAACCCAGAGGAGAACGCGGAAACATAGCTTTGCTTATCCGGGAGAGTATTTCTTTGGCATCGCCTTTGCTTCCCAATGTGTTAATGAAAGGCTTACTGAAAACCACAGAAAACAATGTCCTTCTTTTCTTAAGTAGCTGTTATTCGTTGATGGCCAGATAGCTCTATGGGTTCTGGTTACTGCATGTCAAGAAGAAAGAATGTCGGTGTAATTGGTGGACTGGAGTCCGGGGACTGCCATATTGCAACAGAAACGTGGGGTTAGGACCCATCAGTTTGCCAAAGACAGAGATTAGGGCAGGGCATTAACAGAATCTGAAAACCATGAGCGATGTGTGGATCAGGTTACTAAGAACTGTCCACTCCTCTGAATGCCAATACCCCCCGCCCAAAAAAGGGGGCCGGGGCAGAGAAAGACTTTTCTGCCTGGCCACAACCATCAGGTAAGCCAAGGTGAGCAGTTACTGGTGCACCCAGGGGCTATGGAGGAGGAAGCAGTCCGACGTAACGTGCTCCCTTCTCAGGGTGCGCTGCTGGCAGCACCGCCAGCTCTCTGCGCTCCAACCGGCTCCCTGCCCCACACGCCTGATAAAGTGCGCACTCTGGGATACAAGGCCAATCAAAGTTATGTCATACATAAGATTCATGTGCACCGTGGTGGCCACAAACGCCCTGTTCCTAAGGGTACGACCCACAGCAAGCCGTCCATCATGGTGTTAACCAGCTAATGTCTGCTGGCAGCCCTCAGTCAGCTGCCGAGGGGCGAGCTGGATGCCGCTGTGGGGCTCTGCGCATCCTGAGTTCT
>PVJD01014961.1:0-26961 GCA_004026545.1 Mormoops blainvillei
CCATTCTTTTGCCTCTGTAATTTGTTTCCTGAACCCATTTCTTCTACAGCTCACTTCTACCCCTGTGACTTTCTAAGAAAACTTTCTTTTATAGTCTGAGTCTTGGCTCTGAATTCTTTCCTAGTCAGTACAAGTAGCCCGAGGTTGATGGGCAAAGGTGTGGTCTGACTCCACCGGTCCAAGGCCTTGTGCTGTTCTCACTTCCGCCAACAATTCTGGTCAATCTCCGGAAGTTCTAGAACAGCAGCACTGTTCCTCTCAAGAGGGCTAATCTAACAAATATGCTGCCTCTGACCTAAGCTTGGTGGAAATAATGCCAATGACATCAACTCAACAGAAACACTGAAATCTGGCACCAGGAAGAAACTTAGCAACAAAAGCTGTGCCACTTGTTCTGTAAGAGAAATGGAGTGTGGAAGCTGAAAATCTCCATTCATTTAGATCTTAAAAGAAAAAAGAATTAAAAAAAAACAACCCCTCATTAAGGCTCTTTCTGTCTTCTCCACACTGGGAGAGCTGCCCTGCCACAGCCCCTCATCCCCTGAAACTGTCCACCTGCACAAAGTTCGTCTCCACCCTCACGGTGGTCAGGAGCACCTTCCAGCTGCAGAGCCGGTCACTATCTGCAGTGGGGTTGGAACGAATAGGGACACCGGTAAATGAGAGCCTCAGCAGCTTGGCAGCCCCATGTCCCCTGACCTCACTTATTTCCAGCCGCGGCTTCCACACCAGTGCCATTTCAAGGGACACAGCAGCCACGTTCATTGGGGCTGGGGCTGCCACCATATAGGCGGCAGGCTCTGGGGCTGGAATTGGGACTGTGTTTGGGAGCCTCATCGCTGGTTATGCTAGGAACCCTTCTCTGAAGCAAAAGCTCTTCTACGTCACTCTGGGCTTTGCCCTCTCAGAGGCCAAGGGGCACTTTTGCCTGATGGTGGCTTTTCTCATCCTCTTCACCATATGAAGGAGTTGTCACCACCTCCCACAGTTCTTTCTCCTATGTCCTGTCTGCCCTGTATGTTCCTTTTCCTGTACCTCCTTAGGCAGTCTGGCAAAAGTGTTTGACACAGGAAAAATAAGTAAGTACTGTATTAATTTTTAAAAACCTCATTAAGTATCAAAACTACTAACCATTCTATAAGCACTCCTTTCAAGACGTTGACCATCTTTTCCTGGGTCAGACGATGTGGATGATCTTAAAAATGCTAATAAAAGGAATAAGGTGACATAAAATTTGAAAGCATCAACTTTAATACACTTTGGAGATTTACCTCTGAAATGAGGCAAAATATGAAATAATAGCAAACATTCAAGTCTGTGAAAAACCAAGGGCTAGCATTAAGAAAACATACTTTGAACTTAAAAAAAATTATGAGTCTATTGAGATATCAATACATAAACCTTATCTACAAACAAATTCTACCCAGTCGATCCTAATGAAAGCAAGTGGTTTAACCACATCGGTGTGCTCAGTCCAGTTTTTAAAACATTAGTTCAAAGACTTCTCTTCCCACCCAGGAGTATGATGAAAAATAAGATTCTGGGAGACAGGAATCACAGAATGGTAGCTCTGAAATGGGCCTTAAAAATTATATACTGAGCCCAATCATCTCGTTTTACAGATGAGATATAGTCTTGGAAGAGATTAAACAGTAGCTTCCCCTCCCCCCCAATATGGGTACCAGCCAGGTCTCCAAACTTACATTCTTTTAGCAAATTACGTTCCCCAAAGATCTACGCTAAACGGAACAAAACCCACTCAGTGCGGTAACTAACCCTTACTCTTCTATACAGGGTCGCGGCGCAATGCCTCCCCAAAGTTAATTCACGGTTCAATTACTGCGGGCCCGCCGCCCGGCCTCGCCAGAAAGGGCCCGGAGAGGGTGCGGGACGCCGTCCTGTACCCCAGCACCTGGAAGACAGGTTTCTGGGTCTCTTCGCCACCTTCTCACTTTCTTGGGGACCCTTCCGTCTCTCACGGACCCTACTTTACCCTCTCGCTGCAGAAGCGGACGGCCCGTACCTCCACCTACAGACCCACCAGCACCTCCGCGTCGCCGACAGAGTACGCCAGCGTCAGTTACGTCATCACGTCGGCGACCCCCTTGCGGGTGGGAGGCGGGGCGAGGGCGGGGCCGAGGGCGGAGCTGGGAGCGCTGGGGGCGGTGTCACGTGCCGCCCGCTGCCGGTGGAGGGGCGGGCGGGGCGCCTCTGAGAAGGAAAGTGTCCTTGGTGACCTGGTCCTCGGTGAGCAGCTGCGGGCAGGCCAAGTCCGCGTGCAGGCAGGTAGGGAAGCCGAGCCGGGGCTCGTGGGGGCGGGCCACGACGTCAGTGAAACCGGGCAAGGCGGGGAGATGGACGAATGGCGACGGGGCTTGGCTGGGGAGCGGCCGGGGCGCCCCCGCGTGGACGGGCGGCGCCGACTGACCCGCTGACCCTCTCCCGGGCGTGAGGGCCTCTCGCAACCTTGGCAGCCCACTCTTTCCCGGTAACCGCCCCCTCTCTGGTTCCTCCCCCGAGACCCAAGAGCGCGTGCGGGTGCCATCAACCCGGTCGCGGTTGTGACGGAATGACGATAACAAGGAGGACGAAACAGTGTCCATTCAAACTGGAGCCTTCCGACCTGATTCTGGCTCTGCCCCTGGAGATTGAATAGATGGAATGCTGATAGTTCTCTAAACCTGGTGACGGACATTTTACCTGGGAGACCCCAGGGGGTTCTAAAATTAACTCGTTCCCCAAATTTTGGTCTGTATGCTAACCGAGCTCAGTATTTTTACCGTACGAGGAGGTTCATGCTTTCTGTTCCTTAGGTAAATTGTACTTCCCCAGTTGAGCTCATGTTGCTTTTTACTTCGTGTGTTTATATGATTTAGGAACCCAGCTTTCCCATTTATTTACCTTTCCTATATCTCAAACCTTTTCCCTCCTGTTGGTGTCCATATTTTTGAGAGCGCGTTTAATCTGCCCAGTTCTTCCCAAGGATCCTTTCGTTGCTTTTCTCCGTCGGACATGCATTCTTCTCCTTGACCATCTCAGCAGTTCCATCGCACTGCACCTCCCTGCACGCTTGGGCTCCAGGCGGAGGCCTAATGCCTCCACTTCAGTGACCTGTGCTACTCTGAATGCCTCCTCTGAAACTGAGCCACTTCTCGTCTTTCACCCTCACTTGAAAGCCTGCTTTTCTTCCCGTTTCCCCGAATCATCCAGATTTCAGACCTCCATTCATTTATTCAACAAACATTTTTGTGCACGGAATATGTGCCAGACAGTAGTCTAGACGCTGGGGTTACAGTGGTAAACAAGCAAGTGATTATAGTGAGGGGAGAGAGACACTGAAATCAGTTGACAAGAAGGTTTCAGGTGACGATGTGATACAGTGATTGGAGGAGCTGCTCTGGTTAGGTGGTGTCAGAAATGGCCTTCAGAGCTCCCAGACTGTATGACTTCGGTGGCTCTGGGGAGGAACCAGTGTGATAGGAGTACAAAAAGAGACAGAACAGTGGAACAGAATGGACAACCAGAAATAGAACAGAAACATATGCGTTTGCATGCATGTGTGTGTGTGTGCATATATATACACAAATTTATAAGGTCAAAGAATGATCACAAATCAATGGGAAAGAGAAGGATTACTCAATAAACTGAAAAAAAAAAAGAAAAGAAAAATGGTCTTCAGGAAGATTTCTGAATAAAAAAATAACTCCTATACATCAGCAATAGGACTTGAATAATAACAAGATATTCATAACAGTATTCAAAACTGAAGTTACCTAGAAATAAATCAAGAGAGAAATATATTATTTTAAGGCAACTGTTTTTTCCTGGTCTTGAAAAATCTAATTCTGTGTGCAGTCCACTGTGATTGTGACATGTTCTTATGATTAAAAGATGTTTTTAATTAGATGCTAAACTAAATGTGTTATAATTGTCTTAAATATGCAGAATGTCCCTGGCTGCTTATTGTGTCATCTGTTGTAGAAGAATAGGAACCTCAACAACCCCTCCAGAAAGCAGCACATACTGGAAAGATATCAGTGAGTACAGTTTACACAGCGTTTTCTTACAGAAACAGCAACCTCTTTCCAGTGTGGTTACGTTTCCAGGGTGGCTCACAAAACCTTATGTAACCCATGATAAATCTCAGATTTGCTTATGTCTTTTCTGGACTGATGGTCCACCCCACATTGGTAGGCTCAGAGCCATGCATACTCCTTTTTCTTGGGAGTCTTTTCTGTCCGCTGCGTTTCCTCTCAGATTCATACGAACCCTTGTGAACTCAACTCAAGTATTACTGTATTCTCATCCAGCATCTGTTTATTAAGCTCTTGCAGAACACAGTGCCAGGTGTATATATTAAGTTCTTTAAATTCAGTAGTGAGAAATACGTTAGATGGATATGTTAGTTAGAATACATTAGAAGTAGTTAGAAATGCGGTAGATGAGCTTGCTTTACGGGAGCTTAGGATCTAGCACTAATCTGTCTTTATTTGTAAATCTTTATTTACCTTATTTACCACTAACCTTATTTGTAAAATGAGAACATTGGCCTCGATCATCTTTTAGTTGTCAGATGTTTACTTAATACCTACTGTGCACCAGGCATTTTTACTGTTTTCTTGAGATCTTCTCATATGGGCCATGTCTTGCAGGTCTATGTTTGGGTTCATTTTCTTTGCATAATCCAAGGAATCATGTAAATCACACCAAAGCTGATTGTCTTGCCACCACAAAATGGGTTCTGAGTCCAGACACAAAGATGACATACGGTGTGGTCTTACACATTTGACTAGTTTTCCCCGAATTTCTGTCATGGGCACTGTTGCCTCCCCAAGGTGAAGGACATCAGTGACCATTTGTTTCCACTGAAGTCATCATGAACTTCCTGGTCTGGATAGCTCTGTGTCGTTCATGGTGGCAGCTGATCTTCAAGCAGCCAGGGAGGAAAAGAGACTCACTAGGGTTTCTTTTTTTATATTAAAAAAAGTGTTTTCCAGTACCCAACAAACAAATTATAAGTAAACTTGTAGAATGTAACGTATTTAAAATGGGACTATGTACGTAGGGTACTTAACTGCAAAGTATAATTTCTTTGGGAAAAGTCCTTCTGTGCCCCCAATAGACAAACATAATACCTCAATATGGTCTTAGTAGTGATGGGGAGAAATATCCCTGTTCCTTTACGTGTTTGTGAATGAAGAGGAGTCAAAGGGGAAGTTAGATCCCTGGACTTACAGTGGGAGCTCTGTGGGTGTGGCAGTGTCAGCAGGCAGCAGGAATGAGGGCCTCTGCTGTTTGCGGTGCGGGTGGCCAGGGAAGTGTGGAGGGAGGGGAGAATGAGCGTGAAACACAAGTTCTTTTTTTGTACCCAGTGCTTACTGGTTCATTCGTCTTTTTCTGGGGATAGGAAGCTTCATGTTGATAGCAACTGATTATGTTAATAGAGAAATATCAATAACTTGTTATCCAACTGTGCCTATTTTCAGTCATGTTTTTAAAATGAAATTCATTACATTGATTTTTTTTTTCTTTTTGAAGGAAATATAATAAAGTTTACTGGATCACTTATTTTAGGGTAAGTGTCAGCAGTGAAACTGACTTCATTATAATGCCCTTTGAAATCTCAGTGGAAGTGATTTACAGGTGGCATGGGAGAGTGAAAAGGGTATAGATTTTGGAATTAGGTGGATTCATCCCTGGCCAATCACTGGTTCTGCCCCTTCACAGTCACATCACTACAGTTACTTCACCTTCTGAGTCTTGGTTTCTCTTGGGTCCAAGTGTATGGTGGGGACAGAGTGGGTACTCACTAAGTAGCCTCCAGACACCTAAAAATCACATCTTTTCTCAGATTCTAAGGTGGGTGGAAAAGGTAAAAATCAACCATAGTCAAAGTAATTTCTGGAAACCTTATGAATCACCATAAAGCTTTTACGAAAGGAAATTGAGGCTGGCTGAGAAAGCAGATTGACAGCCGTCTCGTGCTATTTCACAGGCACTCGCTTAGTGAATGGAGCAACTCTCTTTCTGAAAATTGTATTTTCATTCTGTTTTCTTTCCTTTTTTTTTTTTTTGAGGGAGGTGTGATACATATACAGGGTCCAGCACAAGTAACACCCCTTTTTTATTACATAAAAATATTTTATTACAAAATCATAAGCATGTAATTCTGTAACATAACAATATCATGCTCAAACATACCACATGACATTTTAGGTGAAATGTGCAAACTGCTGTTCACCTCGTGCGAGACATTCACGTACCCAACCAGTCACACTCAGTGGCATTCCTTCTGCTGGACCCTGTATGTTAAATGCATGTCTAATACTGCTCTAGTGTTTTTGTTAATAATGCTCTTTCGCTAGTATAAATATGAAGTCAACTCTTAGATGCTAAAATGATAAAGGAGATATATTTGGCATTTTGTCCAAATACATACATTTCTCCATGATATTGTAAGGTCAGGCAAAACATATTTAGATGACTTTTTCCTCTGACTTAGTCTGGCAAAAAGTACTCCTTTTGTAAAGAAGTTTCTTTGTTTATATCACAGTTATATTCAGGAAGAAAGTGGAAATTAATCACACAATTTTTAGTAAAGAAATTTTGTCTTTCATGGAAAGCATGCTAAAAATACTGAACACATTTGCCCTCCTTAGCTGCTCAGATGGATCCCCAAGAGAGAAGGGAACTCTTTCAGGCCTTCTCTCTGTTCCCCTGGGGCCAGCCAGTGCTGGCCTTTTTGTCCTACCTGCTTTTGCTTTAGGGTAGGAAGCTCAGGAGAAGGCGTAGCACAGCTGATGTTACTGACCTCTCCATCCAGAGAGAGGGCGGCCTTTGTGTCTGGATTGAGGGACTGTGCAGGTCCATCTGATTCCCGGAAAAACCCTGCATTTGGCAGTATGCAACAAACAGTGTATGTTACATTTAAAAATTGACTTTAGGTACAACTCTTAGAAGAGGGGCAACTTTCATATGCTGGTGATAGGAGTACAAATTGACAAATCTTTTTGAAAAAACAGTTTGGCATTATCTAGTAAAGTTGAACAATACATATGACGTCAGAAAGTCTGTAATTCTGCTTCTAGACATGTACCCTAGAGGGACATAAACACATGGGTACAGTGTAGATGTGTGTAATGTGTAACAGTATTGTTTGTAATAGACTCAAACTAGAAATCCCCTAAATACCTGTCTGTGGTAGAATGGATAAGTAAGTTGTGGTGTATTCATACAATGGATGAATCTCTGCCTTATGAAAGTGTAAATGCATGAGCTTCAGGTACGTGTGGCAACATGAGTGATCTCACCGAGGGCTGAACAAAAGAATACATACAGTGTGATTCCATTTCTGTGAAGTTCACAGGCAGACAAAGTGTTGTTTAAGGACTCGTGTGTAGATGGTAAACTATTGGGTTCGCCAAAAAATCTATTTAGTTTTTTCCATAAAATAACACTTCTTTCATTTTCACCAATAACTTTATTGATTTGGATATTTTGAGTATTTTGGCCATCTCCCATGTGGTATAATGTTGATTGTTTTCAATTAATGTCTCAATTCGATTGCTATCAATTCAGCTGGTCTACCAGACCGTGGAAGCATCATCCAGTGAGAAATCTCCAGCATGAAACCTTACAAATCACATTCGATCAGCCACAGCACCTTCTCCATACACTGCACAAATCTTTTTTTGCATTCCAGTTGGATTTTTACCGTTTTTGAAATATAAAGCATAATATGCCAAAAATGTTGCTTATTTTCTTAATATCTTCAATATTAAAATGGTTACACAAAAATTCAATTTTGATATTTTTTAAAAATGCATGCTATTATGACAGCTGTCACAGCACAGTCTAACAAAATGGTTTCAAATGAAGTTAAGGACAACTAAGTGCTCACTACTAGAGTCAACGTATGGGAAAAAACTGAACGAACTTTTGGGCCAGCCCAATATAAAGAAAAGCAAAAATATCACTATAATAAAAGTCCTAATAGTGATTAGCTATGGAGACGAGAAAGTGAGTCAGGATCAGGAAGGGACACACTGTGGGCTTCTGGGATGCTTACTGTTAAAGGTTTTGGGTTTCTTTTTGCCTGGATATGGTAATGTAGCTATTATTACTTGTTAACTGAAATGTGTGTATACCTTTATTTATACATTTTTCATATATATGTGTAATATATGGTATATGCACATTACTGCATATACATTTTGTTTCCCAATAAAAAAAAATTAACTATATTAAAACTTAATAAAAGAGTAACTTGTGTTACATTTATATCATCTATTTTTGATAATTTTTTTGTTTCTTTTTAAGAGGCTCTTTATTTCTTACATATGAAGTTCTGGCCCTGAAGAAGTCTTTGACATTAGATTCTCAAGTGGTAGAAAGAGAAAAAATGAAGTCATATATATATGTGCCCACAGTTCCTTTAGATAAAAGAGAAAATTATGGTAAGTTGATGATAAAGTTACCTCATCATTGTGAAAAATGGAAACTAGTTATTGAATTTAAAAACAAGTATTTAAAACACAGTATTAAGCCCTGGCTGGTGTAGCTCAGTGGATTGAGCGTTGGCATGCAAACCAAAGGGTTGCTGGTCGATTCCCCAGTCAGGGCACATGCCTGGGTTGCGGGCCACGTCCTTGGGGGGCGCACATGAGAGGCAACCACACATTGATATTTCTCTCCCTCTCTTCCTCCCTCCCTTCCCCTCTGTCTAAAAATAAATAAAATCTTTTTTAAAAATAAAATAAAAAATATAAAATCTTAAAAAAAGAAAAATGGTATTAATAACATTCGTCCCGTTAACTCCAAGAATCATTAAACCCTGTGAGAACCAAGTTCCTGAAGAGTTAATTGAAGACCAAATTTTTGACTTCCATGTTTAACCCAAGTTTGCTGCCCTCCTGTAACTAAGTGAAGTGAAAGCTAGCCGGCTGTTTAGTCTGGACCTGGAGTTCCACACCTTCGAGGGGACTGTCAGTTCAGAGGCTGGCCCTCTGCTTGGCGAACATAAAAACATGATTTTTGTCACTTAACTCATATATTTTTGATTGAAGGGATTCATTCATTCTGGACACTAGACTGATGGGATGGATTTATAAATATGAATGTGAACTTAATTACAGAGGGAAAAAATCTGCCATAAAAACTAGAAAACCTGTCTCCCCTAGTCAGAACATTCCTCTTCTCCCTAGTTAGGTCACATGGAAACTAATTAGTAATCGGACGATTGCTTGGTGAGCAGGAAAGTTCAGTGCAGAGGAGTATCTTTTCATCAAGACGCGGGTAGCGTGGTGAGTCACAGCTGACTCACAGCCGTGGCTCCTGCATCGTTGGCCACAATAACCGAACCGGCCAGCACACTGATCCCGGCGTGGGGCAGGTGCCCTGTTCCCCGGCGACAGGCTCTTTGTGTGTGGTGTTACTGCACCTTCCTGTATTTCAGCATGCTTTTATGGTGTTACAATTTCAGCGACGCTTTTTATAGTTTACAATTTACCTATATAGTGAAGCTTAATCTCAGGTGTCTCCAAATTTTAGTTTGAAAGGGACTATTTTTAGGGGACGTTTTCCTGAATGTAGTTAATCCTGTGTTGTATATGAGGATTTTTGTTAGCTTTTAGTATTTTTGGTTTTGTTTTTTACATTTCCCCTGACCTGGAGAGCAATCTCATTTTGGGATTTAGAAGCTTTATGTTCCATAATGGTTTCAGTTGCTTTGACAGTGACAATAAAAACAGAAAGATGCTATTTTATATTTTCTTTTTGAAAAATCATGGGTTTTAGTTTCTATTTCTCTTTCAAGTATTGGAGCTTGGCATTAAGAGTACATACTTCGAGTCATTTAAATTTGTGATCACTTTAGGACTCACCTACCAGGCAAGAAGAGAGCTTCACAGAGCAGTAAGAAAAGTATTGGCAACATCAGCCAAGATATTACGGGGTCCGTTTGCTGGTAAGTATCAACTATTTAACAGGGAAACCTGATCAGTAATCTGAAAGTCATTTGATGGTCTACCCAAGACATTTTTCCATCTCATATACTAACATTTATTATAGCAGTGAAAAAATTGAATGACATCATTCTCTTGGGTTATATTTAATTTTAAGGCTTGATTCCTTGGACAGTTCTTTTCCTTCCATCTTTGAGGTATTACTGTTAGATATTTGTAAGTAAATATTGTGACTAAATGTACCCTCTTCAAAATTTAAAATCTGTTGGGAAATCTCTTCTGTGCTTTCTCATAATGAGAATATTGCATCAAAAATATAGATTTCATAACCAACAACTCTGCAGTGTAGAGCTAGCTATAAAAGAGCTGATCAGATCTCTTTAAAAAGTTGGCATCATGAAAGTGAAAACGTAGGAAACCTTTCTAGAATTAAACGAGACTAAAGAGACTTAAATCTTGGTTTTATAAAACAGCTCTAAAGATATTTTTGGGTCAATTGGAGAAATTTGACTATGGAGTTAGACTGGATTTTAGATATTTTGGAGGATCTTTGTTAGTATTCTCTGGTGTTAGAATGGCACTGTGACATTTTAAAAAAGATTTTATTTATTTTTATAGAGAAGAAGGGAGGAAGAAAGGGAGGGAGAGAAACACTGATGTGTCTGTAGGTTGCCTCTCACATGCCTCCAACTGGGGACCTGGCCTGCAACCCAGGCATGTGCCCTGACTGGGAGTTGAACTGGCAACTTGTTGGTTTGCAGGCCGGCACTCAATCCACTGAGCCACACCAGCCAGGGCTGGCATTGTGATTATACACAGGAGAATGCAGGTTTATTTTTAGGAGAGACAGTGTGAACTGTGAAAGGGTAAAAGCCATATGTCTCTAACTTCCTTTCACATAGTTTAGAAAAAAGTATATAGACATGCATATGGGTTGAACAAATATGGCAAAATAACAGTTACTGAGCCCTGGCTGGTGTGGCTTAGTGGACAGAGTGCCAACCTGCAAAGCAAAGGGTCGCTGGGTTGATTCCCAATCAGGGCACATGCCTGGGTTGCGGGCCAGATCCCAGTGCGGGGTGTGTGAGACACAACCACACATTGATGTTTCTCCCCCTCTCTTTCTCCTTCCCTTCCCCTCTCTCTAAAAATAAATAAATAAATAGTGAAAAAAATTACAATTACTGAATGTAGCTGTGGTAGGCATATGGATATTTATGTATTACTCTTTCAGTTCTTCCATATGCTTGATATTTTTTGTAATGAAAAGTTTTTTAGGGAAAAAGAAAAAAGAAAGACCACATAGCGTAGTGAAAGCAACATAGTCTATAAAACAAAAGCACATACATAATATACACAATAAATATAAAAAATAATATGACACACTGTACATAAGAATAAGCCCAAAACGGATAAACGACTTAAATGTAAGACTCAAAACCACAAAAAGGCTAGAAGAAAACATAGGCAGTAAAATCTCAGACATTTCTCAGTAATATTTTTGCTGATGTATCTCTTATGGCAAGGGAAACAAAGGAAAAAAATAAACAAATGGAACAACATCAAACAAAAGCTTCTGCACAGCAAAAGAAACCATCAACAAAATGAAAAGGGAACCTACTGTATAGGAGAACATATTTGAGAGAACCTACACAACTCAACACCTGGAAGACAAACAGTTTTAATTTAAAAATGGGCAAAGGACCTGAACAGACACTTCTTCAAAGAGGACATACAGAGGGCCAACAGATGTATGAAAAAATGCTAAATGTCACTAATCATCACAGAGATGCAAATTAAAACCACAGTGAGGTACCACCTCACACCTGCCAGAGGGGCTACCATCTATACATCAACAAACAACAAGTGCTGGTGAGGATGTGGAGAAGAGGGAACCCTAGTGCACTGTTGGTGAGAATGCAGATTGGTACAGCTACTGTGGAAAACGATATGGAGTTTCCTCAAAAAACTAGAAATGGAACTGCTTTATGACCAGCAGTCCCACTTCTGGGAATATATCCTAAGAATCCTGAAACCCTAATTCAAAAGAATACCTGCATCCCTGTGTTCATAGTAGCGTTATGCACCACAGCCAAAATCTGGAAATAGCCCAAGTGCCAACAGTAGATAAGTGGATAAAAAAGCTTTAGAACATTTACACAATGGAATTACACACATGGCCAAAAAAAGAGGGGAATCTTACCTTTTGTGACCGCATGGATGGACCTGGAGATTATTATACTAAGTGAAATAAGCCAGGCAGTGAAAGACAATATGATCTCACCTGTGGAATCTAATGAACAGAATGAACTTGCGAACAAAATAGAAACAGAGGCATGGACTCATGGAACAGACTGACAGCTGTCAGAGGGGAGGGGAGACTGGATGAAAGAAGGTGAAGGGATTAGCCAAAAAACACATATGCATGACTCATGGACATAGACAACAGTGTGGTGATGGCCAGAGGGAAGGGGGATGGGAGATGGGTGGAGGCAGACAAAGGGGAGGGAAAATGGGACATCCGTAGTAGCGTCAACAGTAAAAATAAAGTTAAAAAAATAATATGACAGGCCCGGCTAGTGTAGCTCACTGGATTGAGCATCCGCCTGCGAACCAAAGGGTTGCCGGTTCAATTCCCCAGTCAGGGCACATGCCTGGGTTGTGGGCTGGGTCCCCGGTGAGGGATGCGCAAGAGGCAACCACACACTGATGTTTTTCTTCCTCTCTCCTGCCCATCCCCTCTGCCTAAAAATAAAATAACTCAAATCTAAAAAACAATTTTTAAACAAATAATATGACAAAACAGAATAAACATCAGTTATTATCAGTACCTGGAAATAGATTTAACTCTCCTATGACAGATTTCAAATATTTATAAATTACCCCATTAAATAAATGGGAGGACAAAAAATGTTGTTTGTATCCGTTCACACTGCCCATATTGTCTTTCTTTTCTTTGCGAAGACACTTTTAGCACTGTTGACGTAGAAGATCACGAGTGTGGCTCGTGGCTGCTCCTGCGGAGGAGTAAGTCGGCCGACCGCGCCGCCCGGTGGCAGGCTGTGCAGGAAATGTCGGAGGCCCATCACTGGCACGGTAATGACCCCGAACATGTGGCGCACCAGCAGCCAGCTCTCTGTTGCTGATATAAGAGAGGAGGGGATTTCAAGGAAGGAAAGTAATCCAGGCAGTCTAAAAGTATATTGAAAATATTTCCAGGAATTAAAAAAGGAAACTCCAGTGAAAACCCTCTGGCCTGGTAACCATCTGATATGCTTGATAAAAACCACCTCAAAACTGAGGTAGATATATTTGTGTAACTTTGTACCAGAACAGAGTTTTATTTGATTATAGAAACTCTTGACTCTGATAGTTATGGCCTAATGTTGTGTTTACATTTTTTTGGCTCTTACCTAATGAAATGTATTTTAATTGCTTGCTGCCACACAATTATATTTGCTTTCACTTGACAATTGGCTCTGATACTAATAACTTGTTAAATGTATCTGATTTGTGTATATATATCATTTTAAGGGGTATTTAAAATATTTAATTGTATTTAAAACTCACAAGTTTACTCACAGTAAAAGTACATTAGCAAAAGTTCGATTTGCTCTGATTCTAGCAGAGAGACTAATGCACACTTTGTGAGTAGCATTGTGTCATGAAAATGAGGAAACTAGAAAATAATGTTCTCAAAGAAAGTTAAGTCTCAGAATAAAATCTCTTCCTCCATACAAGTTAATGAGTTGATTGACTGGTGGCTGTAATTACAATTTGCAAAGTAAATATAAACTTATTTCATGTTAATGGAGACTTAGAATACAAGTCTTTTTCAAAATCTGCCTTCTGGGACTCCAGTCCGGACCTACCGTATCAGGAAGATCAGGTCTGGAGCCCTGGCATGTATATTGTGAAAAGTTCCCCACTTGAGCTTCAAGAACTCGCCCATGTTATGAACCACCTTCATTAAAGGGAGTGTCAGCTGCAGTGGTTGGAATTTTGTTTTGATACTTTTCTTAGTCTTGGGTCACCATAACAAAATATTATAGACCGGGAACCTTTTAAACAGCACAGATGTATTTCTTGTAGTTCTGGAGCTGGAAGTGCAAGATCAGGGGCCAGCAGAGTTGGTATCTCATGAGAATAATGTCAATTTTTAATCAGTAATATAGATATTTGAGCATGTTTCTTGAGTATCTTTCCTAGACTAGAAAATTTAAATCTGAAAAGTTCCTATCAGTTTTTGAAAAATAGAAGAATATACTGGATGCAAGTTAGGGAAAAATCATGAGGACCTGCTTCCTAGTCCATAACTGGCCATCTTTTGTTTCCTCGCGTGGCAGAAGGGACAGGGCAGCTCTCTGGGGCCCCTTTTATAAGAGCACTGATCCCATCATGACCTAATCACCCCTGCAAAAGCCCTTCCTCCAAATGCCAGGACTTTGGGGGTTAGGTTTCAACATACGGATTTGGAGGGACACAAAACATTCTATAGCAGTACGAACGGAGTGGTAAATCCTGGAGGCTAAAGCAAAGAGCCGCTGTCCAGAACCTCAGACTGTCCATGGACATGAGGGAATGAAGGCCTCTCACTGCTACCAGGGACAATAGACCTGAACACAATTGCAGGTTTTTGGGATAACAGTCAGAAGAGCTTTTGAACACGAAATTATTCTTAAAGAAGTTAAATTGGTTCTGACCTATCAGTTTTCACATTTGAGGTTCATCTTTTCAAAAATATTAGATCCTGATATACCCAGATATAAGATATAAGGTGAGGAGAATTGTGAGGTCAGATATGGAAATGCTGGGTATTTAGCTTATTGACATTGTAGTTTTGAAAAAGTACTTGGGAAATACAAACTTGTAATTTGAAAATTAGAGTGCTTTCGAGGAGTCTGCCCACTAAACCCTTGAAAGCGCTCCGAGCCAGCCCGGCGGCTAACAGCGCGCTCTCACAGCAGATTACCAGTACAGGACGGTCGCTCAAGCCTGTGACCTGAGGACTCTCGTCGGTCTGGCACGAAGCAGAGAGAGTGATCTTCGCTTTTTTCTCCCTCCGCCTCCTTTACCATCGTTAAAAGAAGTAAGTAAATAAAATAACCCAGTGAGTGAGAAAATGGTTAATATGTAGTCGTTACTTTGGTGCAGAATAAACATTCAAAAAGCAGCTTATTGGCTACTTTTTACAAGTAGGTAAATGAGGTTGACCTGAAATTGTGGTTTTCATACAGAGAGTTCTTGATTCCTCAGGAGATGCTATTTTTTCTTATATTATTTTCTGTTTTCGGTACCGGGGTCTCTTACACCAGAGGGTAACTTCATAGCGTATCAGCATCCACGAATTGAGCCCTTGATCTAAGGTGGCCTTTAGACTAGTTTTTCTCAGCTTCAACACTACTGACATTTTTGACCAAATACTTTATTTTGTTGGAGGGTGTCCTGGGCATCGTGGGGTGTTTAACAGCATCCCTGGCCTCTTCTCTTTAGATTCTAGTAGCAATAATCCAACATTGTGACAACCACAGATGTTTCCAAATACTGCTGAATGTTTCCTGAGGTACAGCATACCTGGAGAACCACTACATATAGTTATTAATGTATTAATATAGAGATGTCAATTTTTAATCAGTAATATAGATATTTGAGCATGTTTCTTGAGTATCTTTCCTAGACTAGAAAATGAAAACCTGAAAAGTTGCTATCAGTTTTTGAAAAATAGAATAATATACTAGATGTAAGTTAGGGAAAAATCAGAACTTTTTAGTTTTAGCTAGAGAGTGTAATAATTCATTTTGAGTCAAGATATGAAGTAGCCTATGTGGTGAAAATGTAGAGTTTTACTTTGCAATAAGCCATTCAGATTGAGGTAGCAGACGTGAAAGTATACAAATCAGAATGAAATGATCTCAGTATCTGGGTGGGCGACTGCATGGCTTTTTTTTTTTTTTTTTTTTTTTTGCTGTTTTGGCTTTGATTCTTTCGGTGCTTTTTGTCATGTTCAGCTGTTGAGCTTAATTATGAAGAATTTATTTTCCTTCTGTTTTAGGATTCTTCCATTGAAGAAGAGCTCAGACACTTGCTGGCCTCTTTGCCTCACGCGGAGCTGGATGAGTGTATCCAGTATTTCACGTCTTTGGCTCTCAGCGAAAGCAGTCAGAGCCTGGCAGCTCAGAAGGTGAGCTCGCCTCCCATTCGGTAAATATTTTCGAGTGCCCGCTCTTTCCAGGGTACTGTGCCATGGGCCACAGGAACTGACTAAAGATACCGGTTCCTGGCTGTGTGCCGTGCCCGGGATGACGGGAGACAGGTGAGTAAACGTCCTGCCACGCGCGCCTCTCATTATGAGCAATGTCGGGCGTCGTTTCATGTATTTTAGAGGCGTTATGTTTCTTTTCCTAAGAACTTTCTTTTATGACTGTTGCTCATTTTCCACTGCACTGTTAGTATTTTTCTCACTGATTTGTAGGAGATCGTTGCATATTAGAGACATTAGCCCTTAATTTGTGGTAAGAGTTGAAATTTTCTTTTCCCACTTTATTCTTAGATGTTTTTAGTATCTATTAGGACTATTCCCCACAATCTTCTGTTTCATAAACTTTTCCTTTTTCTTCTTGTTTTTCTTCCATATGAACTTGAATTTCAGTTGGGAAGGATTAAAAACTCCATCCCTGTCATCATTGCTTTTATTTTAGTATTTTTCAATAATGCTTTTTTCTTTTTTATTTTGATTAACAGATTTTAAGTAGACTCGACTAGCATAATCAGCCCCTAGAACAATATGATCAACCCAGGCTTTTCTTACATGATGAGGAATTGTGTGTTAGTGCTTTGTCCTTTCCGGTGCCAAGGGGAAGGCATTGAGAGACACTCAGAGGTTGCTGTCTTCTAGGGATAATTCCATGTTTTCTATCCTAGTAAGCAATAGTTTGTGTAACCAAAGTTACCGTAATATTTAGAGTCCTAAGTATTCGTTCTTTATAAAGTTGTATATAGTACAGAGATTTTTTTTGTCCAAAAATATTAGTCATTTTTAAAAAGATTTTATATATTTTTTAGAGGGAGGGGAAGGGAGGGAGAAAGAGGGGGAGAAACACTGATGTGCAAGAGAACATCAGTCGGCTGCCTCTCACACGCTCCCAACTGGGGACCTGCCCTGCAACCCAGGCACATGCCCTGACTGGGAATCGAACGGGTGACCTGTCGGTTTGCTGGCCAGTGCTCAACCCACTGAGCCAGACCAGCCAGGGCTTAGTCATTTTTTTTTTTAAGTAAAAGTTTTAATTATCTCCCTTTCAGGGTGGCTTATGGTGTTTTGGAGGAAATGGACTTCCTTATGCTGAGAGCTTTGGAGAAATTCCTTCAGCGACAGTGGGAATGTTCTGTTTAGAAGCTTTAGTAAGACATTCTGAGGTAACTTACACTTTCAAAGGTGGTTTATTTTTATGATCACAAAACTATGCATGTTCACTCAAGGGAAATCATCCTCATTTAGTATAAAAGAAGCTCTTTGCTTGTTTTTCAATTTCTGCTTTTCCTCTATTTGATCAAATTGATAAAAATGATTTAGCACCAATACATGAATTTCATTTCGCCAAATATTTCTAAAAATGGATGTAATCTTGATTGCACATGAAGAAAGCAGAGCATTGTCTAAATAACAGCATTTACCTTTGAGTTATGCTGCTTCTGCCTTTCTCAGATCATTTTTACAAGTAATATTATCAGGTAGTTAATTTCCATTAAAACATCTGTCAAAGATGTGTCAGGATAGAAAAAAGAAAATATTTGAATGACCAAATTTTAACCATAGCATATATCAGTGATTTTCAAATTTCTTGGCATTATGGCAACTTTTCTATCATGGTCACAGTTTGATTTAAAAAAAGAAAAAAATAACAGACTTTGTGGTGTTCAAACATTA
Organism: Mormoops blainvillei; assembly: GCA_004026545.1. Taxonomy (NCBI): domain Eukaryota; kingdom Metazoa; phylum Chordata; class Mammalia; order Chiroptera; family Mormoopidae; genus Mormoops; species Mormoops blainvillei. The sequence continues at coordinate 17,890 of PVJD01014961.1, forward strand.
GTGCGTGGAAATCACTCAGGAAGCATGTTAAAATTACACATTTCCTGCTCACCTGTAGCATTCTGAATTTACGGATGTGGGGTGGAGTCCAGGAGTTGGCATTTGTGCCAGATGTCCGCAGTGAGGCCTCTGCGAGAGGTTCCCACGTGGCAAGAGACGTCATTCTAGACATTCTAAACTCCCCTGTTTAATTTTGGGAACCATTAGACATGGCTCAAAAGCACGGTGTTTCTGGTCAGCTTTAGCTCCCACCTGTGGAATTAGGAATAAAGGACGAAGCCAAGTGAGTGCTGCACTACAGGAGTGACTGTGGGACAAGTAGCTTGAGTTTTCGTGGTCTGCCTCTCGTTCCTGAAGCAGTAGATGCATGTTCAGTACAAAATGCAGTGCACAGAATAGTTACCTTTCCAGAAGCCTCTCAAGCTATAGTGTATCTCTCTCAGTACATTAAAAGGCATACTTTTAAATGCATGTAAAATGTGGCAATATTTAACAGAAATTTAGAGAACGATAATTGTCGCATATACGAACGACATGGTGTCACATCAGTGAGTAAAACTAGGCAAGGCCATGCCAGTGACCTTGGCAGACATAATGACTAGTTGGTCAATTTTGTCACCTTACCTTAGTTTACACATTTCCTTTGGATTTCTTTTACCCCCTTTTTGCCATTAAAAATTCATATTCCCTTCTTTTTATCTTTACTTGATCTTTCTCTTAAAAAAAATTTCTGACTCCTAAGTTGAGTCCAGCCCCAGTAGCTGTGGGATCGTGGGGGGCAGATGTTGCTTATTTTGTGGGATCTGCCACTTGGACAGGGATTATTTCCTGTTATCAGGTGGCAGGTTTCTCAAGGGTAGAGAACCATTCTAAGCCAATCAAAGTATCACCAGAAATTGAAACAGTTCTGTAATAATGACACTGTCAGGTTATATCCAACCTAATGCTAAACAAAATAACTGTAAGAATAAACATTTCAGAAGTCCTGGTGCGATAGGACTTATTTTTTTCAGTGATTTTGACGCACTTCCCATGTAGATAGGGGTTTGTGTATTAAGTAAGCTGAGAGGGGAGGTTGGGCAGTCGGTCTCTCAGGGTCTCTGTCTTTGATCAGGAGCCACCTGGCTGCCCACCAGCATGTGGTGTCACCTGGTTAGTGAACTTATAGCACAGAAAGTGAGCTTTCATTAATTTATTGTGCCAGATATCCACACATTGCGATAAAATCGAAGCACATGGAGGCTTGCAACTCCTTCAGAGGCTGTACCAGCTTCACAAGGACTACCCTCAAGTACAGAGAAATATAATGCGCATCATTGGAAATATGGCTTTGAATGAACATCTTCATCCACCTATAGTTCGCTCAGGTAACAACTTTCTATACTGAGTATTTGGGATTAAGTCATTTGTTCTCCTACCTCCACCCATCACGATACAGTAATTTTTCAGTAGACGGAAGACTGCTTAAAGCATGTCCTTTTAGCAAGGAATTGCTTGAGATATGTGGATAATCCACACCTAGGTAATCGGTGTGTGGACAGTCACAGGAGAGCCGTTTTTGCTGATGACCCTCTCAATGTTTATATCTTTGATATAAATGATTAGCACCAAGATCTGGGTGCTGTGTGTGCCTCCTGCTCCTGCGGCGTCTTTATTCTTCGCTTTTTCAGTCAAGAAAGCTAGGTGATGTATACAAATATACATACATACATCACATATGTATGTGTATCTGCACTTGTGCAGTTGACCCTTCCACAACACGGGTTTGAACTGCGCAGGTCCACTTACACCCGGGTGTTTCCCAGTAAATAGCTATACTGTTTTAGATCCACCGTCGGGAGTCCATGGATGCAGACAGCTGACTATGCTTTGATCTGCACTTTAAACACGGGACTTGAGTGTCCGCAGATGTTGGTGTCTGTGGGGTTCCTAGATCCAAGTCCCTTGTAGATACTGAGGGACAACTTAAGTTTTCGAGAAGTCTAAAGTTACACACACATTTTTGACTGTGTGGGGCGGGTGGGGGTGGGGATCAGTGCCCCAACCATTTCATTGTTCAAGTATCAGCTGTGTATGCATATGTTCTTATATTTACATAAATTGTGAATTTACATTTAAGAGTGTCCTTTGATCAGCAGAAGAGGGATCAGCAAACTCTATAAAGGACCACTTACTATGTTTTTTAAAAATTAAATTTAGTTAATGACATTGGTTAATAGGGCCACATAGTCTTCAGGTATACATTTCTATCATACATGATCTGTACATTGTGTTCTGTGCTCACCACCGAAGTCAGCTTATCTTCTGTCATCATATATTTGGCCCCCTTTACTATAAGCTTTATTTGTTCCTCTTTTTATAGATTCTTTTAAAAAATGTTTACTTACTGATTTTAGTTGGGGGAAGAGAGGAGTGAGGGAGAGAGAGAAACATCAGTTTGCTGCTCCACTTATTTCTGCAGCCATTGGGTGATTCTCATGTGTGCCCTGACCGGGGATCGAACCCATCATCTTGGCATATTGGGTTGACCCTCTAACTACCTGAACCACCCGGCCAGGCTACAGATTCTTCGGGTGGAAACTTACCCCACCAGCCTTCACCTTTCTTCTCATTCCAGCTGCGCACTGCGACAGACAGGACGGGGGAGCGGCGGGCCGCTCGGGTGGGGCCCCCGTGACTGAGTGCTGTTCAGGTGTTTGCTTTCACAGCTGACATGTATTGAGGGGTCACGTAACTTAAAAACACCAAATATGAGGGAAAGACACAAGTTTTCCAAGGGGCATTTGATGTTTTTTGTAAGAGGTGTCGAATCCTCTCAGACATGGCGCAAAGACTTTGTCAAGAGATGGCCTGTGCCATGCTGTCTCTTGTCTCCCGGAGTCTAGTGACTCCGTTAAAGACCAAGTCATATTTTTGCACATACCAGTAATATACTTGTATGTCTCTACAGGTAGAATTTTAAAACATTCTTATTTTATTATTATAAAGCATTCTTTAACAGATTTTGAAGAGGAATTTTCTGATATTACAAATGTGAACATTTTCAAAGAATTTTGGGGTCTGAAACTTCTTTTGGATTATTAAATGCTGGCTTTCTGTCATCGCAGTGAGTCTCAACACTGAGGCCACAAAGAGTGGGAGGGAGATTGGGGACAGATGCTTTCTATGGAGTGCCTGCTGGGCTTGCTAAAAGACACGTTTTATGTAGACTACGTTTTTAGAATCTTCTTCCAGCTCCGAGGAGCCAGGTGACTTGACTGAGCTTCCACAGCAAGTAGGTGGGAAACAGAAATTTGAGCCCAAGTCTCTCTGACCTCAAGACCCATATTCTGTTTCAAATTATATAAATAATACACAAATAGCTTCTCACCTAATATACTGCAGAGAACATAGATGAAGTTAAACCCGCCTTTTTACAGAGCCCTCTCCAATCCCAGCTCCCTCCTAACCCTATTTGGTGCCTCTTTCCAGACCTTCGCTGGGAGGCGTGTATGCGCACCCGTGAGCTTGCATATGTACTCATGTGCATAAAGACATTGTTGTAAAAAACAAAAATATTAAAAAAATGAAATTGTACTGCTTTGTCTCCCGTTAAAAAGCTTTGTACCTTCTTGAATCCCAGGTGTTACAAGATTTTTGTCTATTAAGCAAGCTCATTATTAAAAAATAACTTCCCCACATGTGTTAAAGACTGTTAATATGACTGCCAGTCAGGATGAAATAACTAGTATAGACCCACTGAGTTTAGTAATTCCTGCTAAAAGCAAAACATGATTTTTCTTACCCCTTATGACCTTATCTTTAGTATTTGCAACTTTTGTTAGATTTTCTAAGTAAAGAAAATGCCTTCTGAACCCCTCCTACCTGCTTCGAGGCCCCGAGGGGGACCCAGAGGACCCTCGGGAAGAATGCAGCTGGAGCGACTGAGCTTCTCTGCGGAGGCAGATGCTGAGGTTTGCCTACGGCTGTCACTTTTAGAACCTCTCAGCCACCTGAGATGGACGTGAGTCGGTACTGAGGACGTGTGTTCTCTCCCCCAGGCTGGGTCTCCATCCTGGCAGAAGCAGTGAAGTCTCCGCACATCATGGAGGCCTCGCACGCCGCCAGGACCCTGGCGAACCTGGACCGAGACACAGTGCGGGAGAAGTACCAAGACGGCGTGTACGTGCTCCACCCCCAGTGTCGCACAAGGTGGGAAGAGAGTGGAATAGTCTTATGTCCCCGTGGGGGATGGAAGCCTGGTGGGCTTAATGTTTTAATTTATTTCTGTGTAATTTAGAGAAGTTAAATTCCTTACAAATAAGTCACACACCTTATTTACTGAAACAGTTTGTCCATAATCATCTCAGAAGAACTGTAGGCTGTCACAAAAGTATGGAAGTAGCTAAGTCGTCAGGGTTATTTTATATCAGGGCTTACGTTAAGCAAGGTTGCGTTCACCTTTTACGTGCTGCACGTAAACTTCCTGGGCGTATCTGTTTCACAGCGTTTTTCATGTAGATTTAATACCTGATTTGGACTGTAGAGGCTCTTCTGGGTGGGAAGGAGATAGGACATTATGACTTGCATACAGGCAACCGGATTAGCCTAGGCCTAGACCACTCCAGGGACTGGGGAAAGTACGCCCTGGGTTTGAAAGCGTGCACTAGAGGGGATAAGTTGTGATAAATCTGACTCATGCTCCTCCTTAACATTGTTTCTGGTCACCGTTTCCAGCTGTGTCATTACTGAGACCATGACTGCAGAAAGGACCACAACGAAAAAGTTACATATTTCTTGGATTTCTGCCAGGCACTTAAAAATATTACCTCAGAAAATAGCAAAAACTTTTTTTTTTAATTTGAAAAATGGATTGCCTACCTAATTCCAATTTGTAAATAAAATACCATGGTATTTGCGCGTTGCATAATTGTGTGTGCTCTATAGACAGATGCGAGTAATGGACTACCTATATGTTTGTTAAATGTCATATCTGAAGGGTGTGACTTGAAAATGTCATTTGCTCTATTTCTGGCAAACATCATCCTTGATAAATTTTTGAAAATCTCTTTTACGCATGCTGACTTTGAAACACCACTAGCATAGTCTTTAAAAAAAAACAAAAAAACTTTCACTGATTTGTGGGACATTCTCCGGGAGTTCTTCAGAGCGTAATCTGACATCCGCCACGTCATTGATGACTGAACTCGTGGCAGCTGGTTCTGGGTGGCCCGCCAGGCTAGGCAGGGCTCCATTTTTGCAGAGCAGCGAGCACACTCGGTGCAAGTCTCTGCCCAGACTCCTTGTGGGGCTCAGCAGCGAGCTTCCGCGCCCAAAGCTTGCCTTCATTTTTATTTCATGTCGTGTAACCCTGCTAAGCACCATCCTCAGAGAGTGCTATGTAGATGCTTGCCAAAACAATAACGTGTTTATTCTGCTTCTTTTTAAAACTCTTTCCCTGTTAGTCAGCCCATTAAAGCAGATGTCCTTTTTATTCACGGCCTTATGGGAGCAGCATTCAAAACATGGCGTCAGCAGGACAGAGACGAAGTTCTAATGGAAAAGGTTTCAGAGGACGAAAGCAGGTACACAACGTGCTGGCCTAAGGTAAGGACACGACTGACACTTGCAGGCCACCTTCATCACGACACACTGCAGTGTCACAGGCGGTCGGAGCTCTTGTGACTTGCTTTTCTCCTTTTACTGGGATTTTTTTTTCCAGGCTGTCGGAGCTCTCGTGACTTGCTTTTCTCTTTTTACTGGGATTTTTTTTCCATGCAGGTCTTCTTTCCCTTAGGAACACTTGTGGTATGTTACATGACATTTCTGGGCCTGTCACTCTGCGTTGTGTAATTGAGGGGATAGTCTATGACTCTAAAAGAATATTCCAATAAATAAAACACAGGGGAAGGGCCAGTCATCATTGACTTCCTTTAAAGATGTAATAAATAATATATTCATGATAGTTGGCTAGTTCTACGATTTTAAAATTACAAAAATAGAAAGACCTTGAAGAAGTAATTCTACTTTGGGTTTCTTGGACCTTTCTTCCAAAGAGCCTTACCCCTGAGATGAATTCACTAAATGGAATTTCTCTAAAGCTTAGTGAAAACTGATGCTATAAATATGTGGACATAGTTTCCAGGGCTTTGTCCCACTGCTACTCATTCACTGTCACAAAGGCTTATCAGGCACAAGTGGTTTGTGCTCTCTGATGACACCGAAGCATGGGGACAGCAGCAGACTGCAGGTCCACAGAGCCAGAACAGGACGGGAACTCGAATCACTGAGTGCCCACGGCGGATCTCTAACCCTCGGGCCATACTGCCTGGTCTGAGATCATAGCTTTCTCTTAAATGCTTTCGAAAAGCCAGTTTGATCTGGACTCAAAAACAAGCCTTGCTTTTGGCCATTGCAGGTTAAAACTGAGACTGTTCCCTTGACACCTGCATTGGCCTTATGCTATCAATATTGATACCACCTTGTGACCAGACATAAAAAGATAAGATGCTGGAGTTGTTTTTCTAGTCACCTTTACACTTTATTCCAGTGTACTCTTCAGTCATCAATATTGCAAGAGTCCTTTAGTTATGATTTTCAATTACTAGGAAATCCCTGGGGCAGTGGAAATTCATATGTCCCTTTGTACCTCTTATTTCACACAGTCATGGTTAGCAGGAGACTGTCCTGCTCTCCGAATTATATCTGTGGAGTACGACACCAGCCTTAGCGACTGGAGAGCGCGTTGCCCTATGGAAAGGTAACCACCGGGAGGCAGGTTTGGAAGGGCCAGGGGCCAGGCCACACGCACACCCTTGGGGTGGAGGGGACTCGGATGCCACAGACGGGATTTCCTGACCTTTTTTCCCCTTCCTGTAGAAGGAGTTAACTACAAATGGATTAATGGAGTAAGGTGTAGACAGAGTAGCCGCCCGGCCCCTAATGCAGTTCACTTACGACTGTTCGAATGACAAGGACCGTGGGTCCTATAGCGACGTCTCCTTTACTCCGAGAAGTGAACCTCTTCCTTCGGCTTTTATGTTCAGCCATGCTGACTAAAGGAGGCAAGGAAAATCATACTGAGTCATAGGCTACTTAGGTCATTTGTATGTCACGTGTGCAATCGTATATACAGGAAGGACACGACTTCTGGGCTCGGGACCTGGGCTGTAGCCAGTTCCACCTTTGACTCACTGTGAGGACGCAGACAAGTCACTTAACTCTTCTGGGTGCTCAGTCTGCAGGTTGAGGGAGCCTGCCTGAGGTGGGAGGGGGCTCTGAATGGCCCCTCCTAGGGACCGGAAGAGGGGTGCAAGGGCCAGCAGACAGGACCCCAGGGCTCCTTCCCCCTTCCACCCAGAGGCACAATGACAGGTCCTTTATTCTGAAGACAGGACTCTATGGGAAAATAGTGTGAAACTACTGGACCAGATGGTTTTGAAGTTCCCTTTTTGAAAATTAATTTTGAATTCTCTGATTCTCCTAGCTTTCTGATATTTCTAAGTAACAAACCAAAATAAGTGTTTTCAGCATAAATATTGATATAAGCAATGACTCAGTAGCAATGACAGCTGCCTTCATGTATGTGAATCACAAAGAGGCATGGCCTTGGTGTCAGGCCACGTAATGAGAAAGGACGCATGACCCAAGTGGTGGGGGCAGTTGGTGTGAGATTTACCTTTGACCTGTGAAAATTGCCAGACCCGTGGTAGATGCGCCAACAGTGCTTGTTCAGTAAATGAATGGCTTGTTTTCGGGGCTTAGATACTCCCACTAGGCAAGTGTGACTAAGTCAGAAGGGAGCAAGCAGTTGCAGAAATCCAGCGGCGAGAGCAGGGCCATTCCCGACCCCAAACAGAGCACAGAGCACTGGCCCAGTAAGCAAAAGCTCTTGCTTTACAAGTTGGATAGCGAAGCTTGGGGCAGAGCAGTCGCCTCCTGTCACGCCTGTTTTCACTTTGTTTAGAAAGTCCATTGCATTCAGGAGCGACGAACTCCTTAGGAAGCTCAGAGCTGCTGGTGTTGGGGACAGGCCAGTGATTTGGGTGTCACACAGCATGGGAGGTAAGTCTGTCTCACTTTTGCGAAGCAAGCATTGCAAGGGGATGGTCAGCCCTTGAGACTAACCGAAGTGCCCGCAACTCTCTGTGTTACTTAAAGGGACCCTTTTCCCCCTAAAGAATGTTTTTGGCTACAGGTAGGAGTTTTAAAATTACTATTCTCCTCCTGTGTTCTTTTTCTAGAAGGGGACAACTGTTAACAAACAAACCATCCTAAGGGATGAGTTTGACAACGTAATGCTTTCATGTGGTGATAACGAATGAACATCAGATGCTGTCCCTGGCTTCTGCAGGCCCAGCTTGTAATGACTCCTGGCAGGTCCCAGGCCTCCTCTTTCTCCTCTGCACTCCGACCGTCGCGGAGCCCGGCAGTGCTCGAGTGCCCGTGGCCGCGGCCTCTTTCGTGTCTGCTTACTCTTGGCCCGGCTGTCCACTCTGCGGCTCCTAGTGCTTGCTTGCTAAGGGACACCTGCCCCTCCCAGCTCTCTCTGTCTACATTGTCACCACCTGCCTCGCAGAGGCCCTTCTGCAGCCGCTGCCTAGTTTATCTCCTGAGATGCTTGGGAGAGCTGAGGCCTGGCATCTTGCTGAGAGGAGGGTGAATGTCTCCTTTTGAGTCCTCAGAGATGCAGTGTCACCATCCACGTGACCTCTGTGTTTCACCACTGGCTCCAAGCCCAGTGGGGGGAGACAGAGGTGCCCTCCTAGGTGCATTTTCCCACAGCAGCTTTGTTCGCACGGAGGATCGGCTTTGAGACCGTGTGTTTTGGAATGTCAGTACTGCCCTCATGGAGGGGCCGTTGGTGGGCACTGTGGGCAGGGTGGGAGACTGGTGGCCGCATTTCTGCTTCTGCGGTTGACACCCCACATAGCAGTCTGGATACACTGTCTGTTGGACAGCACAGCCTGTGACAGAAGCCCTGCCTCACAAAGGAATTTCTAGAATGTTACTTGTCTGTAGGGAAGATTCTGATCTAGAAGATCTGGAGAACTATCCCGTGCTGATATTTTAAGGCCCCATTTATTGGACTAC
>PVJD01014962.1:0-26954 GCA_004026545.1 Mormoops blainvillei
AACCTCCCCCTTCCTCAGACTTCAGGGTCCATTAACCACCAGAAACTCTTGTTCAGGCCTCTCAGCCACATCTGTGCTGATCTACCTGAACTTCAGCTGGTCTGCCATTCCGGGGGCTGGGGTACTGGAAGAGAACAGGGGATTTGGCATTTTCTCCATTTTAAACTCTGATTTACATCATTGCAGCAACGATGAAAGGCACAACAGTTTCACAGGCGGCTTGCTGCTTTAATTGTCCCCTCTGACACCTGAAAGTTCAACTGTCTATCTCTCTCTCCCTCCCAAATCAGTGGTGCACCTGACACTAAAATGGATGGTGGAATGAATTTGCCAGTGAAGGCAGCTGGTCCTGAGTCTTTCTTCATTGTGAGGCGTCTCTGTCTTGTTTTTTGTCTTAAGGGAAATGCTTTTAATTTTTTGTCCATTGAGTATGATGTTGGCTGTAGGTTTTTCATACATGACTTTTATTATGTTGAGGTGTGATACCTCCATTCTCACTTTGCTGAGGGTTTTTATCACAAATGGGTGCTGGATTTTATTGAATGCCTTTTCTGCATATTGAAAAGATAGTGTGATTTTTATCCTTAATTTTCTTTTGATGTATCACATTTTTTGATTTGCAAATATTAAACCAACAACCTTGCAGCTCTGGGATAAATCCCACTTGGGCATAGTGTACACCATACACCAAAAGGTTACAGGTTCCATCCCTGTCACGGCCTATAAGGAGGCAATTGATCGGTTTTTCTCTCTCACATCTATGTTCATCAAGGATATTGGCCTATAATTTTCTTTCTTTGTAGTATCTTTATCTGATTTTAGGATTAGGGTAAGGCTGGCCTTGTAAAGAGCTTGGAAGTCTTCCCTCCTTTTGAATTTTTTTGGAGTCCTTTCAGAAGAGGCTTTAGTTCGAACGTTTGGTAAAATTCACTTGTGAAGTCATTCAGCCTGTGACTTCGTTTGCTGGGAGTGTTTTGGCGACTGCTTCAATTTCATTACTTATTATTGGTCTACTCAGGTTTTCAGATTCTCCTGATTGACTTTGGAAGATTGTATGTTTCTAGAAATTTGTTCATTTTTCCTAGGTTATGCCTTTTTATGGGCATATAATTGTTTATAGTTTTATCTTACAATGCTTTATATATTCTATGATGTCAGTTGTTACATCACCTTTTTCATTTCTGATTTTATTAGCTAATCCTCTCTCTTTGATTCTTGATGAGTCTGGCTAAAGGTTCATCAATCTTGTTTATCTTTTTAAAGAACCAGCTTTTGCTTTCATTGATCTTTTTTGTTTGTTTGTTTTAGTCTCTATGTCATTTATTTTTGCTCTGATCTTTATATTTTTCCTTTTATTTACTCATGGCTTTTCTTGTTCTTTTTCTAGTTCTTTTAAGGGTAGGGTTAGATTGTTTATATGGTATTATTCTTGCTTCTTCAGGTAGGCCTGTAATGCTATGAACTTGCCTCTTAGGACTGCTTTTGCTGTGTCCCATATATTTTGGGTTTTCATGTGTGTTCATTTTCATTTGTTTCCAGGTAATTTTTTCTTTCTTCCTTGATCTCATTGGTAACTCATTGTTTAATAACATGATATTTAGCCTCCATGTGTTTGAATGTTTTGATTTTTTTTTTACTGTACTTGATTCTAGTTTCATGCCATTATGATCCAAGAAGCTGCTTGACATGATTTCAATCTTCTTGAATTCGTTAAGACTTATTTTGTGTCTTAATATGTGGTCTCTCTGTGAGAATGTTCATGTGCACTTGAAAAGAATGTGCATTTGTGATGAAATGGTCTGTAAATATAAAGTAAATCTATCAGGTCTAGTGTGTTATTTAAGGTCACCATTTTCTTGCTGATTTTTCATTTGGAAGACCTATCAGTGGGGTATTCAAGTTTCCTACTGTGGCTGTATTGCTGATGATCTCTCCCTTTAAGTCCACCAAGTTTAGCAGTTTCTTAAAAATGCGAGCACACACCTATCATATGACTTAGCTATTATACCCCAGGTCATTTATCCCTGAGAAATAAAAATGTATTTTATTTGTACATTTGTACAAACAAAAGCCTATAAGAAACTGTTCATAGCACCTTTACTTGTAATAGGCCCAAACTTGAAACAACTGAAGTGTCAATGATTAGTAAAAAAAAGCAATCTGAAAAGGTCATGTACTGTATGATTCCAGCTATGTGACACTCTTGATATTACGAAATTATAGAAATAAAGAACAAATTAGTGGTTATCAGAGACTAGGGATTACTCTGGAGAGCGGGAGGAGGCACGTGGGAGATATTTGTGGCGATGGGATAGCCCTGTATCTTGACTGAGGTGGTGGTTCCATGGAATTATTCATGTGATAAAATGACACGGAACTATACACATGTTCTACCAATTTCAATTTCCTAATTTTGACATCATACTACAATTGTGTAAGATGTAATCATTGGGAGAAACTTGGTGAAGGGTACACTGAAGCTATATGGTCTCTTTGCTTTCAGTGAATTTATAATTATTTTCAAATAATTAGTGGAAAAAATAATTGGTCAAAATTATCTCTTTTAAGTGGTCTTATTTTGTTGCATAACCTCAGACTAAGATCCTGATATTCTGCATAGCTACCTGGGCTCTGTCTAAAGTATATTAGTAGGAAAGTGGAAAACTCTTTTTAAAAAAATTGTATTGATTGATTTTTAGAAGACAGAGGCAGAGACATTGATTTCTTGTCCCACTTATTTATGCACTCATTGATTGCTTCTTGTATGCACCCAGGTTGGAGACTGAACCAGCAACCTTGGTTTATCCAGACAATGTTCTAACCACCTGAGCTACCCAGGCAGAGCTAGAAAACTCTTAATACAGCACATAATATGCTCTAAGTGCTTTGCACATATGGCTTGTTAATCCTCGCCAAACCCAGTGTCATAAGTACTGTTATTATCCATATTTTACAAATAGGACTCTGAAGCACAAAGAGGTTACTTGGGGAGAAAGTGCTAGAGCCAGCATATGGAGCTAAGCAAATTTGCATTCAAACTCCAGAGTGCCAACCCACACCCCAATGCCCCATCTTCACACAGTTGAAAACTCACAATAACTTTAAACTCTACAATCAGCCCTTCATATCCATGGATTCAACCAACCACAGATCAAACACAGTCGTATTTTCCAACAACAGTTGGTTGGATCCCTGCATGTGAAACCCCTGATAGGAAGGACCCACTATATTGAAGCAAATCCAGGTGTGAGTGGGTCCACCAGTTTAATCCTGTGTTGCTCAAGAGTTAACTGTAAAGGAACTCTTAAAACAACAACAACAAACAAGGCAGGGGTGTCCTTTTCAAGGCTAAGCTATAAATGTGAAGTGTTTTGTCTCTCTTATTTCCATTGGCGGTGCCTCACCTAACAAAGAAAATCTGCTTTGTTTTCACAGTAAGAATGACAATGAACATCAGATCAAAGACAGGCTGGAGCAACTGAGATGTCACTTTACGTGGAAGTTGCTAATTGAACACACTGAAGTGCCTGATTTAGAAAACAGGGTCTTCGATGAAATTGAGTTCCTAGACACAAAATTTAATGTGGCGATATACAACCTACTGGCCTATGTGAAACACCTGAAAGGCCAGAATACGGAAGCCCTGCAGAGCCTGAAAGAAGCCGAAGACTTAACCCAGACAGAACATGCCGGTCAGTCAGACATGAGAAGGCTGGTTACCTGGGGCAACTACGCCTGGCTGTATTACCACATGGGCAGGCTGGCAGAAGCCCAGATTTACCTGGACAAGGTAGAAAGCACTTGCAAGAAGTTTGCCGGCGCCCCCTGCTACACACTGGAGAGCCCGGAGATGCACTGTGAGGAAGGATGGGCCCTGCTGAAATGCGGAGGAAGGAATTACGAACGGGCCAAAACCTGCTTTCAAAAGGCTCTGGATGTGGACCCTGAAAACCCGGAATTCAACACTGGGTATGCAATTGCCATCTATCGTCTGGATGGCTTCAACAAAGCACCACAGACGGATAAGGAGGCATTTTGTCTGGATACCCTAAAACGGGCCGTCAGGCTCAATCCAGAAGATGCGTATATTAAGTCCCTCCTCGCCCTGAAGCTTCAGGATGTGGGACAAGAAGCTGAGGGAGAAAAGTACATGGAAGAAGCCCTGCGCAACATGTCTTCTCAAACCTACGTCTTTCGATATGCGGCCAAGTTTTACCGAAGAAAAGGCTCTGTAGATAAAGCTCTTGAGTTCTTAAAAATGGCTTTGCGGGCCACGCCCTCCTCTGCCTTCCTGCATCACCAGGTAGGGCTTTGCTATAGATCACAAATTTTTACTATAAAGAAAGCTGCAAACTGGCAGCCTAGAGGACAGGATAGAGAACATATCAACAGAATAACAAAATTAGCCATATCTCATTTAGAATATGCTCTGGAACAAAAACCAACAATGGATATTGCTTATGTTCACCTAGCAGATATGTACGTAGAAGCAGGAAATTACGGAAAAGCTGAAGATACTTATAAAACAGTGTGCAACATAGAATCACTTGGAGAAGAAAAACTGCAAGAGGTATATTTCTGCTATGGCCGATTTAAGGAATTTCAAAGGAAATCTGAAGTCGATGCAATTATCTATTATTTAAAAGCAATAAAAATAGAAAAGCCATCATTTTCAAGAGATAAAAGTCTCAATGCTTTGGAGAAATTGGCTTTCAAGAAACTTCGAAGAAATGCGGCAGACATAGAAAGCCTGAGCATCCTTGGGCTCGTCTCCAAATTGAAAGGAGAAATGAATAAAGCCCTGGAGTATTATGAGCGGGCCCTGAGGCTGGCTGCTGGCTTGGAGAACTAAGTGGGACGTGTTCCTTAGGTGCCGAAATAGGCACTGCTTTCACATTTCATTTGATTTTAGGTTAACGTGTACTAACCATCTTTTCTTTTTGCTGCTTTCAGAATCATGTAATTTTTCAGCAATTACTGATACCTGATAAAATATTACTTGTATTCAGAAAATAGTGAAACAGGGTATGTGTGCTTCTGTGTGTGAAAGACAGGAAGAGAGACATAAACCACTTCTCTGTGGATGTTATATAGTAGAAACAACAACACATAAAGTAAAATGATTCATTCATTTTTGTCAATGGTTCCAGGGCTAGATACCAAAAATACTATGGTGATAGGGGAGGAAAATTATTTTTCCTCTATCCGTCTTAGGTTCATTGGTTCCAGCCCCATAAATTAGACTTAATAAAAAAAAAAACAGAAAAACAAGAGAAAAACAAACAAAAGTTTATTAGGTGTGCATCTCACATACATATGGCAGTACCCAGTGATGAGTAACTCAGAGGTGGTTAAACTTGGGCTTATATAGCATCTTAACAAAAGAACAATACATTTTTAAAGAAATGGTAAGTCAAAGGAAAAGAAGTTTTGACTGTGTAGGGTGGCGAACTGTAAGAAGGTAAATATTTAGGGAAAACGACTGGACAATAGCTGCTAGTTAGTAAGGTTCGTTAGGTAGATTCCTTTGATAATGACCGGGACGATAAGTGCCCAGAGTTGTCTCAGGTGATTAGCTTTTGTCTTTCCTGGTGGGGAAGGTGGGACACCTTCACGATTTATGTGCTTCTTTTAGGCAGATGGGTGATGGGCAGAGAGCTTTTCTTTTAACTCCTTTCAACTGCTTTCAGGTCAAAATAATGTTGCATATTTGAAGGTGGAAAATTCTGCTTTCCTTTGGTGAACAAACCGGACATTTTGTCGAAACCTCATGCAGTTTACAGTCTAGTGAGAGACAGACAGTACAACAAGGACACAGTCGATTAAAGGTCAGCTTTCTCCGTGAAGATGCTTGAAATTTAGTTCATTGTTAATGTTGCAAACACGTTCTCTTGTTTTGCGCGAGTTTATTTGAAGCACTATGTATTCAGTCATTTCTGATATTGATATAATTAGATCCAAAAATAGGCGATGGATGCTGAGAAGCCATTTGTGGCAATCACCTTTGATTATGACATTTCATTAAAAGTCAATATACAACAAAAAATCTTTTAAAATGAAAAAGAAAGAGCAATGTTGCTCTGACTGGTGTGGCTCAGTGGGTTGGGTACCATTTCACAAACCAAGGGGCACAGGCCTGGGCTGTGGGCCAGTTTCCTGGTTGGGGGCATGTGAGAGGCAGCCGCTCGATGTTTCTCTCACACATGGATGTTTCTCTCCCTCTCCCTCTCTAAAATAAATTTTAAAAAATTTTTTTAAAAAGAAAGGAATGTTATTGTTTTTTTATCACTATATGGTTTGGGGGAGAATATATTAATTTCCTATCATGGCTGTAACAAATTATCACAAACTTGGTGATTTAAAAACACACAGATTTATTATCTGAAAAGATCTGTATGTCAAAAAGTCTGAAATAGGTTTCATTGGACTGAAATTGTTACAGACACACCCCCCTGCCCCTGGGGGTCTTTTGTTACTCTAAGTTCTTTATGCCTGCTGCAATATTAGGAACTGTGGCTCTCAATGCCAGAGTTTGGTAAAAGTTATACAGGTTTAGGATAATGACAGAATTCTGCCATTAAATCTCACTCCCTTTAGAAACAAAGGTACACCCACACACAGTCCTGCCCTCCCCACCTTTGCCCAGTTGGGCCAGTCTCAGAGCATGCCACTGAGAAGTGCCACCTTCCAGAAGAAAAAAAAAAAGCAGAAATCTACAGTTCACTTCTTCTCCACGGTTCCTCCCAGTAGTCCGTGTTTGGCTGGGCAGGTCTCCCCAAGTTCTCAGCACCATCAGCTGCATCGCCACCATCTCCGGTTCCTAATCCAAAACCACGCGGCACCTCCTTGTGACCAGCCCGCGAGAGTCCTTTTACCCACCACTGACCCACATGGTTCCACAAGGGTCCAGTATTGTCTCACATTGTCCCCATCCCACATGGAGGCCTGCCGTTTTGCTTAAATCCCAGCCTGGAACCTCCTCCATAACCTCATTTCTGACTCTTCCCACACTGGGTTACACCTGCCACTAGTCTGGTTTCTTCTGCCTTTTTCGGCTGCCATTGTTAATCTGAGCAGGTATGGCCCCATGAGGCAGAAACTGCCTCCAAGCTGCTCTTGCAAGTGCGGGAAGCCCCTCTGGCTACATTGCATCAAGGGTTAGAGTCACACCCATCTCCCTGGCTCTGCACAGGCATGTGTTTTAATATTATCAAAACACTGGCCAAATTCTTCAGATGTACCCCGTTACAAAATTAGCATTAACACAGCCATACCTCCTCCGGAGACTCTAGGGCAGGGGTGTCCAAATATTTGGCACCTCTGGGCCACACTGGAAGAAGAAGAGTTGTCTTGGGCCACACATTAAATACACAAACACTAACGAAAACTGAGGAGCAAAAAAAAAAAGGTCTGTGCATAATTTTCATGATATCTGCCACCACAGATAAGCAAAAAAGTCCTCACATAATAACCCTAATTGTGCAGTGGCCCTTTTCAATAGTCTTTTAAAATCTTAAAGCAGGTCCCAAGTTTGTGATCACTAATATAGAAAATGTACCTAACTAAGTAATAAAACTTAGTAATAAAAAGAAGTAATGTTTTAAGTGAATTTACGACCTTGTGTTGGGCTGCATTCATAGCCATCCTGGGCTGCATGCAGCCCATGGGCCGTGGGCTGGGCACCCTTGCTCTAGGGGATAATACTTTTATATATTAACCAGCTTCTCGGCTCTTTGCATTTCTTGGTGGGAACCCCTAAACCCATGAGAATACAACTCCCCAAGGAATTTTCAGGAATATTGGGCTGGGTTTTGGATTGCTACTGAAATTTTACAGGAATTGGAGTGAGCAAAATCTGTATTATTGAGAGGAGGTATAGAGTTATGTAGAAAGAATCTTCCCAATTTTCTTATCACTAAAACAAGAGATCTATTAGATTTCACAAAAACAATACCTTAAAGTGCTTGTGCTTGTGCTTGGGAAAGGAGGCTGTGTGTTGCTAAGTCTAGCCACTATCAACTCTCTCAGATTGAGAAATACTAAAAGTAAATAATTGTTGAATTGGTCAGTTCTCTTGACTATTAGGTGACTCTTCCCAGGTATTTCTGTGCATCATCTGCACCCAGAAAGCAAAGCTCATCAACACACAGTAAATCTCTGGATTATGTAATTTATTCATGTGATATGTGTTTGACAAAACCCAGAGATCACAGTTACTTAATGTGTTTTATCACCTAATGCCATCTCTTTGTCCCATCCTTCCCAGCTCTGTAATACATCTCTACACTTCCCAGAGCTCAGTAAAATTAAAGTGTGGGATAGCTGAGATGCTTGCAGAGAGAACCCAACAAGCAGCAAACCGAGAAAAATAGGTGCTCTTTGGTATTGAAAACACTATTGCCAAATTTACACACGAGGAGATCCAGGTATTATTACCAAGAGGTCTCTTTAAATGGATAGCTGAATTTTAGGAGCTTGTCACTCCCATGTAAACGACCGACCACCTCAGTTGCCCTCATTTAGAGTTCCCGCTCGGTGAGAATTTCTCCAGGTGCTCAGGGACCAGGGCATGCCACAGTTCCTGCCATTCGCTACTGTGATAGGTATCCCAGCCCAGTTCTCGGCTAGAATTGCTACGTACACACTATTGCGGGCTCCAGCTCCTTGGTCTTCACCCTGACCACCAATGTCTCCATTCCCATGATGCTGCTATAGAGGTGAAACTG
Source organism: Mormoops blainvillei (assembly GCA_004026545.1). Taxonomy (NCBI): domain Eukaryota; kingdom Metazoa; phylum Chordata; class Mammalia; order Chiroptera; family Mormoopidae; genus Mormoops; species Mormoops blainvillei. The sequence continues at coordinate 8,727 of PVJD01014962.1, forward strand.
AGTTGGGACTCAGGACCTCTACCCTATATACTTCACCTTGGATTACCCACCCTCAGTGTGTGTCCACAATTCCATTATCTTGTCCCCATCCAGGACAAATGTGATACAGACACCTCTATTCTGGAGTCCCATGCGGAAGCGGGTATGCCTTCTCTGACATTTTCCTTGAGATGCATCCTTTCATCCAGGTCCCTTCCTGAATTCCAGAACCATTTCCAACTTCACCTCTGTTCAACTTTTCCTCTCCTACCTAAGTCCACCTCCCATCTCTTGCAGGATGTGCTATGAGGAGTAATTTTTTAAAATTAGGCTTATACGTGGGGGTATTGCTTGTAGCAATGATTTTCAGCTTACCATGTAAGAGTGAAGAATAGGATTCTGCCCCCGCGGGGCAAAAAGAAATTGCTTTGGCAACCTCTGGAGACAATTTTGGTTGTCACACTGCAAGGCTCGACTGACATCTGGTGGGTATACACAAGGATACTGTGTAAACATCTTCGATGCACAGGACAGTTTTCCATGACAAAGAATTATCCAGACCAAATGTGAGTAGTACAAAGGCTGAGAAACTCTTGACTTACATCCATCTCCTGGAAGAGTTATTGAAACTGAATGTTTATTCTGAAACTTGAACAGCACTTACTTGTTACTTAAGTTTCAGTTCGGAAGCAGATTTTAGATCAGTTGCCATGTTTTACATTTAATTTTCCTTTTTCTCTAGTTGCTGGTTTTTGCATGTTCATAAGAAGAAATTCAAAAGACAATGCACTATTGATTTGCTCAAGAACCCACCTAATCCAAAAGTCTGTGCAAAAAGAAAAGATTGATACTAAAATTCCAGCTAGTGATTTCAGCATGTTAAACACCCACTCAACAGTCAGGTCTTTGTTTTTTTTCAATCCTGAAAATGTATATTCCTTTAAAATTTTTATAGATGGCTTTTGTCTTCCTGAACGTGAATTTCTAACACATGTAAGTAGATAACTAGGAGGTTTTTTCCTTTGATTTTTACCATTGATCTAAACCTTAATAAGCAGAGACTATCTCTTGTCCCGCATACAGCTGAGAGAAAAGAAGGGAAACAAGTGGGAACAAGGAAGAAAAAACATGATCAAAGCACTGGAAATTTTTTCAGACATTGGAGCTCTATTAAATTTTCCTACGTCCTTGGTAAGAAGAAAATACTTAGTTTATTTTTCTACTGAAACTATTCAGTACATTTTCCAAAATGTGGTTTCCTACTTAAGATAAATATTACAGTCGCCTACAAGCCAACACACCCACGTTGCCTCTCTGACCTCATATCTTAACAACTTTTCCGTGCTCTCTCCACTCTGAGCACCGTCTGTGCTGGCCAACTATGCTTCTACCTCCAGGCCTTTACGTTTACTGTTTCTCCTGCCTGGCACACGCTTCCCTAGCCCCATATCCACTCATTTACCACTCATTGGCTCAACTGGCACTTTCTCAGTAGAACCTTCCTTCACCCACAAGCGAAAAGCAGCAAAATACCCTGAACTCCTACCTTCTTTAGGCTTTTTTTTCTTTTTCTACCATAGAACCATCTGATATATAATGCTATTTGTTCTTTATCTTCATGTCACACACTAGAAACTACATGAAGGTAGATCCCTCATCTGTTTAATTCATTGCTATTATCAACAGTGCCTGAACAATGTGTGGCTCTTAGCAGTTTTTCCATGACACTTATTAAATCAGCGATTGAAGTCAAAGGGGACAACTCTTTTAGTGTATGGAAATTTGGCATTTTCTGCTTAGATTGCCAATACCACCCCCATCTTTACTGTATCTATTACAGGAAGCACTTTGGGCAAGGACACAGGAGGCAAACACTATACAATTGTGTGCGAGGATGTAAACCTCTTTACAAAGCTATTCGACAATACCTACCAACATTTAAAATACATATACATTTTGACCCAAAAGTTGATCTAAATGTACCCAGTGGGAATAATGGCCCAGATGCACATCGATGTTGTTTATCGAATGAAGACTAGAAGCAGATACTTCAGTTTCAGTTTAGGATGCACAAAGCTGGAAAGAGTATCACTGCCACTCTTACAACAAAAATAACGCTCAACAATCTCCTCTCATTTCATTTAAATTTTTTTTAAAAAGTTAATTGAGTGGCACAGGGCCTCAGGGAGACCAAGGTCCAGAGACCCAACTGCAAATCCAACTCTAAACGACCCAGTGGTCAGCAAAGATGGCCCTGCGACCCTCTAAGTCCAGCTCCGTAATGAAGGTAGGGGTGTTCCCACTCATCCCTTCTACCAAGTTTCCGCTTCCTGGAGCTGGACTCCGCCTAGTGGGGGTCAGATTCAGTTTCTAGTTTCCTTTTCCCGGCTCCAGTCCAGCCTTTAACAAAGACAATCGCCCTGGCACCGAGGCGCTGCGGACTCTCGTGGGAAGCGCGGGCCCGCCCATCAGCACCCCTGCGCACTCGCACAAGCTCTGCGGCTCAGCGCCCTGCGGCTCAGCGCCCCGCGGCTCAGCAGCGCAGCATCCGGGTCCCGAGGAGAAAACCCGAGGGGACCGCAGACTGCCGCCTGCCAGGACGACCTCCGGAGCCCAGCCACCATGAGGTAAGGGCTTTTCCCGCTTCTCCACCCCAACTCTGTGTAGGCCTTTGTTTCAAACCCATGTGTTTCTTTTATTCCGTTTCCAGTGCAGCGCTGCTGCGGCCCGTTACGAGACCGAGCCCCGCGCACCAAGCAGCCAGGCTGCTGGGTTGGGACGCTCCCCGGGAGCCTTGTCCGGGTCCCGGGCATCCGAAATCGGGCCTCTCAGGGAGGGTGTCCGAACGGACCGTTCCCCGGAGTCCCGATCTTCCTGGGCATCCGCAGTTGGGGCTGCTGGGCTGTGTCCAGGCGATGCGCCCTGGAAGCTTGTCCTCTCCCTGCGGCCGCGGCGGTGATCGAGCGTGGTGACTGAGGGCTGAAGGCCGTTCCGCGGCGTGTCTACGTGGCACAGGTCTCCGTAGGCCCGTGGCCTTCCTCCGCTTCCCAAGTCTGCAGCTGCCATTCCTCTCATTTTGGCAGACGCAGTTTGGCCGTAGCTCCAGGCTGCACATTCGTCTGCTACTGCCATTTTGCCTTTCTGATTTCTGGGTTGGAGTTCTTCCCTTCCGTGAGCTACCTTTGATCCACGTACAGATTTTTATTGTTCCACCCAATCCGCTGTCTTATGCGGATTTCTTTAACCACCTTCTTTACTAATTTATGGTGATGGTGCCTTTTTCTCACCCTTTTTGGTATCCCTGGGCCTGTACATGGTTAGTGAACCATTTTCATTTAATAAGTTGAGGAATGAGAGGTTAAGATCTTGAGCTCCTGAAGCAGATAACCCTTTGTTCTACTAGTTGGGTGACACAAGGAAAAGTTTTTTAAAAATCTGTGACTGTAAAAAATTAATGACATCCATCTCCCAGGACTGTGGAAAGGGTTCATTGACTGCTTAGCAAATAGTATTTGACTATTATTAGAAGTAATAATAATAATAATAATAAGCCCCTAACCTGTAACATTTGTAAGAAGGGAGGGAAGTGTCAGGAAGGGCCTGAAGAAACAAGGAGGGGAAGGGGGATGCGCCATATATGTATATATGTAGGGTGTGGTGGTAGAGAGGCAGACCCCACTGGGAAGTGTCTTCCTAGGGTGATGAAAGGCTGCATCTTCATGGAAAAAAAGAATTACTGAAAGATAAATGGTGCTTCTTTAAATATAATAGCCTGTCTCTGTCAGCTTTCCAAGGTTAAAAAATTAAGTAGACAAAGTTTAAAAAGTAAAACTTCTCATGGGCAGCCAATGGGCAGAGCACTTCGGTGGTGGACTTGAGTGCTCCTTTCAGATCCCACATCCACGTGCACAGTACCCCAGGCAGCCCACCTCATCGTCTTTGGTAGAAACCCTTAGAACAGAGGCCAGCGTTCATTTTTCTCTGTGGTGGATCTAGGTAGGCTGGTAAGGACATGGCAAGTCTGGCCCATGATTTTGCTACAGTTACACCAGAAAAAGGACCAAGTACCAAGGGGGAAACATGGCAGGTTGCCCAGTGAGAACCTTAGGAAACAGTTCAAAGCCTATTTTCAGAATCCAAACATGGAGCCAGACAGAGAGCATGCCAGGATAGTCAGGGAGGAGAGAGAAGGCTGAAGTGGGAAAAGGTTTGGAACCGTTAGCAGGAAGGGAAGAATTATCAGGAATTCCTTCGTGTGGAATTCAGGTGCTTTTTGTGCTATGCCAACACCTCTGGACTGGACATGCCAGAAGCTACCAGTGTGTAACTTCATTCATTCGACAGATATTTATTTATTGAGCTTCTATTATATACCTGGAATAATAGATGCTAGGGACACAGAGGTTGAAAAGATCAGAGTAAGGTCTCTATTCTCATGGGGCTCGCATGTAAATGGGGGAAATGGACAAGTCGTAGATGAGTGAGTAAATAATCAACATAACTCAGAAAGTAGCAAGAGCTGTAAGGAAAATAAAAGTGTCATGGCCTAAGAGGCGCCTAGAATGGAAAAGGCTATTTTAGATAGCTCTGCCTCGGGCAACCTCTTACATAGGGAGTATTTGAGCTGAGTTGCAGGAAAGAAGTAGTCGCTCAGAGATTTAGGACCCGAGCATTCTAAACAGAGTAAAAACAACAGATATAAAAGTCCCTGAATTTGGTATGTTCAGGGTAAGAAGAAGGTTAGTATATCTAAAAGAGTGAATGACGAGGTAGAGTAGCAGGAGAGAAGATTGGATGGGTGGACAGGGCCAGCTCCTTTGGGGACTTGCAGGACGTGCCTGGGTATCTAAGGGTGTCGGGAAGCCATTTGGAGATTTTAAAACATCATCTGGTGTATATTTTCAAAAGTTTACTAATACTATATGGGGACCAAGAGTGGAAGCAGGGAGACCAGGCTTGTTGCCCCGGTGCAAAGGAAAGGTAATTGTGGATTAGACTAGGTAAACAGCAGCAGAAATGGAGAAAAGTGGGTGGATTTGAGAGATATCTGGGTGGTAGAATTAACAGGACTTCCTACTGGATTTGGATGAAGGATTGAGAGAAGAGGAGTCAAAGATTACTCAAGTTATTTGACCTGTGGAACTAAGAGGTGACAAACATGGTAAGGAAGGCAGAGGGGGGAACAGACTCAAGGGACCCAAATTTCTGTATTGGATATGTTTATCTGAGATGCCAATTGGACTTCTAATTGAATACGTGAACTAAAAAATTAGATAACTCTGGAATTCAGGGAATAGATTAGAGATAGAATAACTACTTTGGAAGGACATTGGCATATGCAACAGAAAGTCTTTAATTGGATTGTGGGGAAAAGTATTTTAATTCACTTATCTTAATAATAATGATAATTATATCTTTGTTAACTAAGATTCTTGCACTTCCTTTGGATCACTTTTAACATATTTTTACCCAGCTCTCTTGTTTGAGAGAATCATTAGTCCCTAAATAAATACCCCTCTCTGCTGGTCCCGACCTGAAACACTCTGTGAAGAACATCCCGCCGAGAAGCAGCTCCGTCTGGAAACACTCCCGACGAAGTAGAGTGCTGCGACTTTTAGGGCTCATATGTGAAGCTGTTTTCTTAATCTGAGACCTTTAAAGATCTGGTATGTTTTTTCCAATGGTCAGCCACACAAGCCTCTTAGCTGTTCTTTAAGCTGCTCTAAAATCCCTTCCTGTTTTCTCTTTAGGTGCTACTGAGGCAAAGCAAATTTTACATATATTAGATATAATCTATGTTTTGAAGCTAACTATTCTTCAAAAATAAAACCCCAACACTCTAATTTGTATATTAGAGGTAGTATACTATAATGGTTGAAAGAAAGCTTTTGAATCAGCCACTTTATTACTGATAATCTTAGACATGTTATTTAAACTGTCTGCCAGTCTTCATCCATAAAACTGTGAAAATAATAAAAGATTTTTATAAAAAATGGAATGTAATTTATGTAAAGTGCTTGGCATACTGCCTGGCATGTAGTAAACCATGAATGGATGGTAGCTTCAGTTATTTATATATTTTTTGAGTACTCATATGATTCTAAATGGTATCCAAGGTCTGGCACAAATAATGCTCCTTTTTTATTACAAAATCATAAGCATGTAATTCTGTAACGTAACAGTATCACACTCAAGGACACCATATGACATTTTAGGTGAAATGTTCAAATTAAAACTGTAAATTATTACACCCACATTATTACCCCATCATCAACACTCAAGCAGGCCTTACTAGTGCCGGACCTCGTATTATAAATAGTATATTTTTATACTATTGGATTGAATTTGCAGTGAACCTAGGTCATAGGCATAAAGTTGTTTTCAAATCCATCCTTATTTACTATTTAATTTACCTCTTCACCTTGAATGAAATAGCAGAAACTTCAAATTAAATGAGAACTCTAATCTGTTGGGCTTGAGGCCTTTTCATCCATTAAGCCCTAAGGCCCAGTGTCTCTTGTCTCATACAGTAGCCACCAGTCCTATGTGACTACTAAAGTTAATTCAAGTAAATAAAACTAAAAATTCAGTTTGTGCATTATACTAGCTGCATTTCAAGAGATCAGTGGCCATGTGTGGCCAGTGTCTACCATACATTGTACAACACAGGTAAGAACATTTCCATCGTGGCAGGAAGTTTTGTTGGAAAGCTCTAGCCTGGAACCTGCAGTCACTAAAATGTGGGACCTGTATATATGGTATGTGTGTATTTATATACACAAACAGAAGGAAAGAGAATACATATGAAAAAATTATAAAATTGAAATCTAAATGTCTACTAAATATAGTAAGTCAACTATTAGTGTTTACATTTAGTATTTATAAAAATTGGAAAGCATTTTGCAGAGTAGTACATTAGATTATAATTATGAAATAGTTTTATTTTTCTAATCACTACTACTAATTGTACAATTAATCCAGTTCTCCAATTTTTTTGTCACTTGTGGCTGTTTAGGACAGCCTCTTTCCAATTCCTGAAGACTCAGTCCACTTCAGTTTAATCTCTTATTTGATTCAAAGCACTCTCTCCTCCTTTCAACACCCAGTGAATATTGATACAAGCGCTGTGAAGAACAGGAAAATGTGGTAGGCTAGACTTCAGGATGACTGGCAAGGTAGGGGTTCAGCTTTATCTAAGATAGGCAGGGGTAGGTCTCTTCGGAGAGCTGAGATTTGAGCCAAAGACTAGAATTATGAGAATAGAAAAGCCCTAGAATTTTTTAGGAATAGTTCACAGAGAAAGGGAATAAAAAGAAGGTACAGCTGCCCTGAGGTAGGTACATATTCAGCATAAGAAATAATAAACAATAACGATTTTTTAAAGCCCTGCTTGGCTGGAGTGCAGTGTGTGAGAGGAAGTGGCGTAGAATGAGGCTCGGAAGGAGACGGGGCCGGATGGTGAAGGACATAGCAGCCCTGATTAGGAGTTGGGTCTGGAGATAAAGATTTGAGTATAAACACTAAATAGCTTCACTTCTGCTTTATATTCCACCTTTCTTGTAATTATCCCCTATCTTTCCCAGACACATTATTTTCTCCCTTAATACTAGATCATTCCCATTGGTATATCATCGAGTCAGTAAAAATATCATGATTAATTTTTTTTGACAATTCCCCCAGCCTCGCTCCAGCTGTAGCCCTGTCTACTACGTTCATAGTAAAATTCCTTGGTAAGAGGGGCCTATATTCCCCCATCCACTTTGTCGCCTCTCATTATTCCCTCACCCTATTCCAGTAATGTTTTCATCCCTACCATTCTATTAAAACACTTACCTAGGTCCCCCACAACTTTATTCCCGCTAAAAAGTGATCTCTTCTGTTCTAACCTCTGAGAGTCATTTTACACATTGAAAACTCTTCTCTCTTTCTTGAAATAAAACTTTCCTTCCTCCGGCTGTCATGACACCAAGTTTCTTGAAGTTCCTGCTCCCTCACTGATAATTTTTTCCTGGTCCTTCTACTCTGTTTGACAGCTTAGTGTTTGACCTTCTTCTCTGTCTGTGCTCATTCCTAAGGTAATATCATTCTAGATCTCGTGGTTTTAAAGTTCATCGGCATGCCTATGACTAAGTTATATGTCGCAAGTTCTAACTTCACTCCTCCTCATCTCCAGAATTTTCTTCATTAATATCCAGCTTCGTACTTGACATTTTCACTTGACTGTCTAACAGATGTCTCAGAGTTAACATTTCCAGTAGTCCTCTGGACTTACCCACTCCACTCCTGAAGTCAAAAGCATAGGAACCATCCTTGCTCCCCTCTTCCCCTCATGGCCTTTGCCACACACCCCGTCCGTCAGATAGACCTGTCAGCTCTGCCTCCAAAACATAACCGTCCAGTCCTCACTAACCCCCTACTGGAACCCGAGTGTAAGCTTGCATCATCTTTGCTTGGATTCCTTCAGTAGCTGCCTTCGCGTCTCTCTCAGGGAGATTGGCTCTGGCCAGACTGCGTCAATTTTAACTATCTCCCAGACACTCTGCCTGCCACCCATTTCCCCCTGCTGCTTTATTTTTCTCCTTCACACTTCTTACCATCTCACATACTCTTTATGATCATTTATTTTTTGGTCTTTTTATGACACACCCCACTCCTTGTTAGAAAATGGAAACTACGCGACGTCAGGGTATTTTTTTCTGTTTTGTTCACTGCTCTATCCCCAGCACTTAGAACAGTGCCCTGCATATAGTAGCCTCTCAATAAATATTTGTTGAATAAATAGCTTTCCCACTAGTTTCCCAGCCTCCTCTCTTGACCCTCTATTGTCCATTCTCCAGAGAGCATCCAGAAGGATTTTTTAAAGCCTAAATCAAACATTTTTATTTCCCTACTTAAAATCCTTTCTCCAATGGTTTCCCATTGCAATTAGAGGGAAATTTAAATCATCCGTCCCTGCCTACTACTTCCTCCTCATCTCCCACCACTCTCCTTTTTGTTTATGCTTTGGCCGCACTTTCTTCCATCCCCTGAACGCTCCGGATTTGTTCCCACATCAGGACCTTTCTACTCGCTGACACCCCAGCTCAAACCAGGGTTTCTAACCTCAGCATTATGGACATTTTGGCCAGGATCCATCTTGGTTGCTGGGGCTGACCTGTCCATTACAAGGTATTTAGCAGTATCTCTGGCCTTGACCCTGTAGATGCTAGCAGCCATTCCTTCTGTGGTGACAATCAAAATTGTCTCCACACATGACCACAAGTCTCGTAGGAGACAAGATCGCCCTGGTTGGGAAGCAACTGGCTTGGACTGTTCTGCCCTCAGATCTTTTGTGACTTGCCTCCGTTTTATCATTGAGATCTTATCGAGTTGCCCCTTTTTACAAGGGCTGTTCCTTGACAATCATAACTGAAGTACCCCCACCACCACAAGCATGCAATCCTATTTCTCTGATATTTTTCCTTCTTAACACTTATTACTATCTGGGACTGCATTGCCCACTGATTTGTATACATGTTTATTTTATGTAAATACCTTCTGTTCCTTTCTCCTCCAAAATGGAATTACCATGAAGAAAGGTTCTCTCTCCGTCTTGTTTACTACTATATCCACTGTAACTAGAATACTGCCTCGCATGTATGATATGAGGTAATCAACAAATGTTCATTCATGGAAATATTATTATAGTTCCCATAAACATTTATACAAATACATATTTACATTGTACATACAAGGGGAGGTCCTGTGTACAGCAGGAGAGGACATACACGTACACACTAAATACTGTTCATCCCATAATTGGAGGATTTCCCTCTTTGAGAGAAACCCTAAGTAATTTTTTGTACATTTCTTGTGACCCTTTAATTATGGCCAGTAGTATCTTTAGAAAGACTTTCCTGATTGCCTCACCATCACTGTCAGCCAAAGAAACAAACAAATAAAACTAGGTATATTAATGAGGACTTTGTCAGTCACACACAGTAGAAACCCGATTCAAAGTGGCTTAAGCAAGAAGAGAGAGAGAGAGATTATTTCCTTAAGAAAACAGAAGCCCATGGATAGGTAAAGTGATCCAGGCAGGACTGAATCTGGGTATTTAATCACTATCATTAGCCATCTGTCTTTTTTCTGTCTAAGCTCTGCTTTCCTCCATGTTAGATTCTTTCTCAGGCAGGCTCTTCCCAAGAGTGTGGGAAGATGGCCACTCCAAGCTTATATTCTACCAGTTTAAAATTTTTACAAGAAAGAAAGATCGGTTCAGCAAAGTCCCATTTTAGCAAAATTGTACTTTTCATTCTTCAAATAAATCACTGGGACCAAGAAATGGCTGGAGTATCTGTGCCTTCCCATAGGCTGGAGGGAAGGGTGGACATCTGTCTCAAATCACATGGACTGAGAGTAGAGTGAGGGTTGTTCCTCAAAGGAAACCAAGAGAAGGGATCCTCCCCAAGTAAAAACCACATAGTAAAAACAAAGACGGCCACAACACTAGACTACTTACCCTTTCTAGATCACTTCCATGGGACTTTATCAGAGTGCTGAGTTGTAACTGACTGTTAACTTACAATATAAACTCTGTATAAGCAGGGCTGTATCTTTTTCACAGTTCCATCCTCAGGTTATTCAGATGATCTTGCACAGAAAAGGCTCTCAGTAATAAATATTTCCTATCTCTTCCTTCCCCCTTTGTCTTCCTAGTTCAGGGGGCAGTGTTTCCAGGGGGCCCTGCAGAGATTACACCGTGCCTTGCACAAAGGGAGCTCAACAGATATTTGAATATTGAAGGAAATGAGAAGTAAATAATAGATGTCAGCCTTTATTGTGGCCCACAACCCTAAGAGGTCAGAAGGATGTGGCACTCCCATGAAAACCTACTAAGTTCTCTTTTGCATTTTCCCCACCTTTCTCTGAATCTGTTTCTGTCTTTCTATTTCTCTCAAACTTATGCTTTCTCCCATCTCCTGGCATGCCCATTCCTTTCCATTTCTGTGCCTTTTCTCTCTGCAGGCTTTCCTCCCTCCCCCCCTCTTTCCCTCTCTCCCTCTCTCTCTTTTTCTCCCTTCTTCATAAATGGTATGTTTGTGTGGTTTCTCTGTCTCCTTCAGTGTACTTTGTTTTCTTATTTCTCACCCTCTCTTTTCTTCTTCCTTCACTACTCATAATGCAGAAATGAAATTTGTATAATTATTGACTATGTATATATTTATTGTTCTTAATTTTCAAGGCTGGTAAATCAGACATTTAAATTCCCCTTTCTAAAAACTGGTGGTCCTTGTGGGATAGTGACTGCCAAAAGGAAATAGATATCCTGTAATATAGAAAACACTGTCATCTCCAGAAGTTTGCAATAAATAATGAGAATTTAATGAAATATTCTAGGACAGAACTGTACACAGAGGAAACTAGTGGGAAGTTATAGGAGCCTATGCTCTAACTATAAGATCAAATAAAAGATAAAATTGGTTGTTAAGCAAAGAACAGTATTTTTAAATTGATTGTTTCCTTTATTCGAAAATTAAAAAGGATTTTATCTTTGACAGTGAGATTCCTAAGGACTCCTTGAAGGCCATTCTGTTGGAGTTAGAATGTCACTTTACATGGAATTTACTTAAGGAAGACATTGATCTGTTTGAAGTGGAAGATACAATTGGGCAACAGCTTGAATTTCTTACCACAAAATCCAGACTCACTCTTTATAACTTACTGGCCTATGTGAAACACCTGAAAGGCCAAAATAAAGATGCCCTAGAGTGCTTGGAACAAGCAGAAGAAATCATCCAGCGGGAACACTCCGACAGAGAAGAGGTACGAAGTCTGGTCACTTGGGGAAATTACGCCTGGGTGTATTATCACATGGACCAGCTTCAAGAAGCGCAGAAGTATACAGACAAGGTAGGGAACGTCTGCAAGAAAATGTCCAGTCCTTTTAACTACAGATTGGAGTGTCCTGAGATTGACTGTGAGAAAGGGTGGGCACTCCTGAAATTTGGAGGAAAGTATTACCAGAAGGCCAAAGCAGCTTTTGAGAAGGCTCTGGAAGTGGAACCAGACAATCCAGAGTTTAACATCGGCTATGCCATTACCGTGTATCGGCTGGACGACTCTGACAGAGAAGGGTCTGTAAAGAGCTTTTCTCTGGGCCCTCTGAGGAAGGCAGTTACCCTGAACCCAGATAACACCTACATTAAGGTTTTTCTGGCACTGAAGCTTCAGGATGTGCATGCAGAAGCTGAAGGGGAAAAGTATATTGAAGAAATCCTGGACCAGATATCATCTGAACCTTATGTCCTCCGTTATGCAGCCAAATTCTATAGGAGAAAAAACTCCTGGGATAAAGCTCTGGAACTTTTGAAAAAGGCCTTGGAGGTGACGCCAACCTCTTCTTTCCTGCATCACCAAATGGGACTTTGCTATAGGGCACAAATGATCCAAATCAAAAAGGCCACGCGCAACAGACCCAAAGGAAAAGATAAACTGAAGGTCGATGGGCTGATTGCGTCTGCTATATTTCACTTCAAGGCAGCTGTGGAACGGGACTCTATGTTCGCGTTTGCCTACACTGACCTGGCCAACATGTACGCCGAGGGAGGCCAGTATAGCAACGCTGAGGACATTTTCCAGAAAGCCCTCCGCCTGGAGAACATCACCGACGATCACAAACATCAGATCCACTACCACTATGGCCGTTTTCAGGAGTTTCACTGTAAATCAGAAAATACTGCCATCCAACATTACTTAGAAGCCTTAAAGGTCAAAGACAGGTCATCCCTCCGTACCAAACTGACAAGTGCTCTGAAGAAACTGGCTACCAAGAGACTCAGTCACAATGCTGCAGACGTGCAGAGTTTAAGTGCCCTAGGGTTTGTTTACAAGCTGGAGGGAGAAAAGAGGCAAGCCGCTGAGTACTATGAGCGGGCCCAAAAGATAGATCCAGAAAATGCGGAATTCCTTTCTGCCCTCTGTGAGCTTCGACTTTCCATTTAACTGCCTTCTCTAGGAAATCAGTTTGAAAGCTCTTCCCTCTATTTTGGGTTCTTATATTTTTGGTTATTGTTTTAATCCATTCATTACAGGGTCAGTTTTTAGTTGAATGGTCACTGTGTGCCGGGCATCATGTTAAATATTTCATATACATTATGATGAATCATTTGCTGTTTTCTACTTTTTTAATTAAAATACTATCATTCATTAAGAAACAGCAACAGTCCAGCTGTCATAACTTTTAAAGATGGCATGGCCACTATGGCTGTATACCCTTTATCTCTGCTATTTATAATAATGTTCTGATAAAGTTTTGTCGAATTTCCCATATTACTCACTCATGCAGTGAGAATGATCCTACATAAATCTTTGACACCTAGGTCAGGAACACTGCTTCAGGGGTGCAAAATTATATTAAGTTCTTAATTATGTAGCATACAAAAGATGGAATCTTCCAGCTATAGATGTTCTGACTTTGATGAGGATATTTACCCATTAACCTAAAGAATCCTCTTTGTTGTAAGAAAAACGTTCATAATAAAAAGTTTGTCATCTCCGATGACTGCAATAAAAGAAAAAACTGGAACGTGAGAAAAAAAGATTTCCTCAAATACAGAACTTAAGGGACCCATGAAAAATCAGAAGTCTTATCTCCCAAAATGTTCATTAATTAGCTAGAAACAGTTATGAGAAAAAAATGAAGAATGGAAAATCATTAGTTTCAAGTTTCTCTGGTCCTTCAACTGGAAGAATAAAGTGAATCAAGATGGAATTTTATTTTTTTCCAATTAGAATTGCAGTATTTTTAGGTTAAAATCATTGAGATAGAAAGCAGACCAATTGAGAAATTGGAAAGAAAGATAAGCAAATGCATCAAGTAAAAGTCCCTAGTCTAGTGACTTAGTTTTGGACCTGGACTGGGTAGAGCTCTCATACCCCTAATTTCTGGCCTTTGGTTAACTGCTTTAGAATTCCAGGTTACTTCTGTGAAGCTTTTTCTTTTGTCTGAAGTTTTCAGATTGACATGTTTTCCTATAGATCCTCCGGGAATAGGTAAGCCCAGCTTTCGGTTTTAATATCCACCTTGAAGGATCACTATTGAAGGGCTTTTATCCCAAGGGACTTTTTAAATCGGGATGTTGCTAAAAGTGGCTTCTCTAATGTTGTTCCTTTGATTATATTTACCACCAGTGTTAGTGGAAAAGTGTGCCATGATATTTAATTCTCTATACCTCCAATGTAGCTCTTAAAACTAATGTGTGTGTGTTTTTTGTTGCTATTTTTATTTTTTATTTCTATTATGGTTTTGATTATTATAAAAGTAGTGAATTATCATTGTAAAATTTCAAACAATGCAGAAGTGTATGAATTTAAAAATAAGAGCACTCCCCTCCCCCTGCCAGTTCTACGCTCCCAAGGTAAACTATTAACCATTTGATATGTACCTTTCCAGATAACTTTTCTATGCACATTCAAACATACGTATATGTTGCAGTGTAGCTCATGAATTAAATTTTTTTTAATGTTTTATTTAAGTCCCTGTTTTGTTTATTTTGCTCATTTTATTTGCTCATTCAAGAAGGAAAACAGGGAAGGGAATGATCTTAAGTATTTTAGAAATTCAGGACTGTAATATTTTATTTTGCAGAAGTCATTTTTCCTCATTGGGTATAATGTTGTAATCAAGGCTGTGTTCTCAAGTAGGCATTTGACATGCGGTAAAGTAACAAAGACATAACTATAAGCCTCGATAGCTAAATATTAGACTTTGAGGTCTATGAAATGATTTTAAAATTTACTAGATATTAAAATAGTGAAATGTATAAGAAGTCATAACATGCCAAGAAAGTATAAAATCAGCATATGACAAATAACTATAAATATTGAACTAAAAGTGATGTTTATAATTTTAAATTTTGTCAGTAATTTTACTTATCTTCCTAAAATTTATAACTACTTAGAAATAATTTCATAGACTCTTAGGTTTAAAAAAGACCTCAGAGTTCACCTTTATCACCTTGAATTATCTTCATAAATGATAATTTCATCTTTAAATAGTCCTTATTCTTAGAAATTTATTTCCACCATTTAACTGAAGACTTACGGCCTGAAGTTTATGTATTTTAGTCTGTCTTTAGGGACCTCAGTGATCTAATCTTTTTTAGACAAACCAAAACTATGTCCAAGGAAATGGTTATAGTTGCCCTTTGGGGTAATTTCACCCTTTTGTTAAAGAAGTATTCCTCTTTCCTAAATCTCCAGGGTGATCTTGGAAACTATTTTGTTGAACAGCTAAAGTTATGCTACCAGCCTCAGAAAAGCCAAGAAAAATCGTTTAGTAAGTGAATCAGCCGGCAGGAAAACTGACTTCAGAGTAATGGAGCTCTTAAACCTATTTTCTGTCCTCTCTGGGTGCGGAACTAGTCTTAGCAGTTGTTCACGTGCCGTCTGCCAGACTTTCAAAGGATTATATTGCCTTTCTAGATTGAACCCACAAAAATTATCTCAGTTTAAGAAAAATTGCATAGACCCACAGAACTTCAGAACCAGGAAAATTCTGAGAAAATGCCTGCTCTAGCCAACTTTGATAAAAATGTTGGGACCAGGTCGGTGACGTGACTTAGGATTTTACAACTAACTACTTTCTTCTTCTGGTTCAGCATCACTCTTCCCTCTTTGACAGTTTCTACCTATAATCAATAATATTTGTTACGCCAATTAAACCTTTAAATTGTCAGTTTATCTGGTCATGATGTGATTATGCCTATATGACCATGACGCAAGCAGGCCCAAGGATGGTTCTTTTATACAATGTGCTTAATTGAGATTAAAGAACATGACAGAAATATAAAACATTAAAATGTGGCATGTTCTTTTTATAATTGGTGGGTTATAAGAAATAAGAATCCATTGGCCTAGAAAATTAGAACAGTCTCATTTGAGTACAAGGGTAATAACTTGTAACCCTCATGCGGTGGCCATGAGAAGCACCTCTCAGATCTCCAGCAACAAGGATTATAATTGACCGAGGGTTCCATCTGCTCCATGCTGCCATCCATCATTGCCTTTGCACTGAGGCCAGGCTTCCCAGCGTGGCAGGGATATGAATTCAGGCCCTGGCCAGGGAGAGGCAGAACTCCTCTGACAGGTGACTTGGGCTCCAGTATTCCCCACTAGCCTTGCCATATTTTCCTTACAACGATGTTGTGATCTAAGATGCTTCCACCTAACTGTTCTTCCTTCTCTCCCTCCTGCATCACAATCTGTTGGCTCCCCCAGCCTCTCCCTGCCCCCTTCCACTTTCTCTCACAGCTCTTGCCCTAATAAATTTTTTATAATTAATACTATTTCGGTGTCTGCTTTCGGAGGTCAAATTGCCTAGTAAAAGAAATGTAATTAGATGACTTATTAGATGTAGGTTAAATAATCTTTACATATTATAAATGCCATTTATTGTTTTTCAGCTTTTTGGATCAGTAATTATGGTTAAAGAACAGAACATAAATCTTTCCAACTTTGATAATATTTGAGTTGGAAGAGAAAAGGGGAAGAGATTAATGGAAAGCTAGAGACCAAAAAAAACCCCTCATCTTACAAAAAGAAAGTCAAGAGATACAGTTAAAACTTGATGAAATAAAGTTTTATTATTATAAATAAGAAAATGAATAAAGTAAAAATTGAACCATGACAGTAAAAAATGGGAGAAATTGGGATATGAGTTCTTTAAATTCAATAATCCTCACTTAACAGGAAATCAATAAAGTCTACATTAAATGGATGAAGAAAGAGCATGATAAGCACACCACAGCCACCCATCGCAGGTTGGGATAGCATCCTCTCAAAAACCTGACCTTTCTTCCTTTTTCCTTCCCCACAAAACAGAGCTAGTTTCTGTTTAATGGCCACAACCCTTTACCACTTTCTGCCATAACACTCCCCATTCTCCCCTCCCCTGCTCCTCTCCCAGGACCACAACCTCTCCCCTCCCATTCTCTTTTCTGCCCAGGTTCCCTGTATTATTGAGATGTGGTTTATTTTTCCGGAGTTTACTTTTTTCCTGTAGACAAGCTATCCACATGCACCTTATCCTCCCCCAAACAAAACTCCTACCTTCTCTGGCAGTTTCAGAGAAAAATTTCTAGCATTTTGTTATGCTTCACTCCAAGTGAATTTTAAAAACAGCACCTAATTACTCAGAAGATGCACAGAAATGCGAGTATTCCCATGTTGGCTCTGAACCTAGGGTTCCTCTATAAGTGATGAACTAGAATTCCCAAAATCGCCTTTCACGGTGGCATATAGGAAGAATATGCAACAAAATAATGAGAGTGAGCTGTGTGCTCATGGGAGCACACAGGTGCCTCATGGGTAAACTGAAGGACAAGCATGGATTGATGTGACTTGGATTGAACACCAAACACACTTGCCTTCCCTGTCCTTCAGAAAAAGCCATTCCTACATCAGAAGGTAAGAGGGAAAGGGTAAAGAAAGAGATAAACACCTAAGGGAGTTCAGAAGTGAGCTTTGCAAACCAGTTCCCTCCGCATGCTCATGTCTCTGACTCACCACCAGATTGAAGCAAAGCTCTTAGAGGAAATGCTAGTTCAGCCACATCTATAGATCCTAGTGACACATGAATAAGCATAGCTAATTCTTACATAGTGTATGATATTATATGTACGAGGTGTATAACCACATTACATGTATTAAACTTCTAAAGTCCTCACAAAAGTCCTATAGATAAGCATTTTTATTATTTCCTTTTGCATATCAGTAAACTGGATTTTAGATTAAGACACAAAGCTCATGAGAAGTAGGAAAAGTATTTAAACCCTGGAGTCAGGTCCTAAAATCTAGTATTTAGCCTTCATACAGCATTTTCTAAATAGTCTTAAAATTTTGAATGAAGGACGTGGAAAGATAGGATCAGCCTTTACAGAGGCTTCAGGAGAATGCTGCAAAGGGCCACACTGAGCTCAGACTTCCTACCGTCATAGATCACCCAGCACTGTACCTAGAGTCCTAAGATTCCCTGGGAAGAAATAGGGAAGGGAACTAGTAGTCCATGTCAGCTGACCCTGGGAGTAAAGCTGCTCTGAAACCCTGGAGAGAACGGCCTAGCAAATCAAGGGACTCAATCTGAGGCAGAGGCTTGTCTCAAGAGTTGGATGTTGGAAATCAGATTTGGAATACAGTCCTCAAACCTACTTTGGAAGGCTGAGGAGCCAGGACACCCCGTCTTTTGCCTTTGGGGGGAAAAGGATACAT
>PVJD01014963.1:0-26971 GCA_004026545.1 Mormoops blainvillei
TGGGAGGGCGAATGGGTGAATTCTGTTGCGGACACGCTGCACTCGTGAGCTGACAGGGAGGTGCCCGCAGCTTGAAATTCAAATCTAAGCCTCAGAGAGAAGTTGAAAGTAAACGTCAAAATTACGGTTTAAGTTACACGGACACAGCAGAGGAGGGTGTAGGGAATGAGGAGCGTCAGGTGGACTCGGGAGCAAGCGCTGAGCCTCTGGTGTGGCCGAGGCAGAGCCCAGGGAGGACCCGAGAGGCCACCAAGGCAGACAGGCTCGCGAGGGTGCCCTTGCCCGGCAACAGCAGGCGGCACAGAGACTTCAGTCACCCGAGCGGGTGAAGGTGGGGTCGTCAGGTCTAGCAATTACCAAGGCACAAGGGTCTTCAGAAAGCCGTCCCAAAATGGGAAGAGCCTGGTGGTTCCTCAAGTTAAACATCAATTTGCCACATGACCCAGCAATCCCTACCCCAAAGAACAGAGACCCACACACGCGTGGAGACACAAACTCCAGCAGCATTATTTACAGTAGCCGAAGGGAGGGAACAGCCCGTACCCACCAATGCAAAGCGGATGAACAAGCCGTGATGCGGCCGTGCGGCCGAGCGCAGCGCCGCCGCTAGGAAAGAAGTCTCAGGGGTGCCCTAACAGGGGCGGGCCTTGGACATTAAATAAATACGCCAGACACGAGCGGGCAGGCGCCGCAGGAGTCCACTTCTGCGAGGGCCCCAGGTCGGGCCTGTTCACCGACAGAAGGGGGCGCGGGAAATGGGCAGTGACCGCCTAATGGCCACAGTCTGTTGGGGGTGACGGGGAGCTCGGGAGCAGCCAGCGGTGACGGGGAGATGGTGCCGTGCGTGTACTTAACACGTCTGAACTGTTCGCTTAAAGTGGCTAAAATGGTAAACCTCCTCTCCTGGCGGCTCAACTGGCTGGAGCGACACCCCATAAACCGAAAGGCCGCCAGCTGGATCCCCGGTCAGGGCACTCGCCCCAGGCCGGGGTGCATATGGGAGGCAGCTGATCCATGTTTCTCTCTCCCGCTCTCTGAAATCAGTAAGCACGACCTCCGCTCCGGTGAGGATTAAAAAAAAAAAAAAGACTTCACGCTACGTATACAGTCATACCTCAGTACTCGGTCGGCCTCAGAAACCGTCAAACCCTGTACTCGCCACATTTTGGCGAGACAAAAAAAGTCTCAAGCATTGGGCGCTGGTGCGGGACTGCGGCACTTGCTAGAACCTGTACGCGTCATGACACGGCCCAGCAGGAGCAAATGCTCCAGTGCTGGTGGCTCGCGGGGTGCTCGTCCGGCTTCAGCACTCATCACGAGTTCCGGAACAAATTTATGACGAGTACCGAGGTGCCACTGTATTTTATCACAATTTTTTCTGAGGTTAAAAAAGAGAGCCCAACTGCAAGGAACACCACGGAAACTGTCAACAGACGTGTGAACAGCGCGGACCGCTCCTTCACGACGAGCGAAGCCCAATTTATACACATTGAGCGCAGGCTGTCTGCTCTGGGCTTTTCTGAAGGCTGCAGAGCAGGTCCCAGCGCACGGTATTTCTAGATAAAACGGAAGAACTGGGTGGAGGAAAAAAAAAAAGTCTGGACTAAAACTGTGATTTGGGGGAGGAGAGCAGCACCGCAGTACTCTGCGGGCGCACTTGGGGGTATAAAAGCCAACGCAAAGCTGTCATTTCATTTTATTTGGAAAGTCAACCAAAAGGAATGCGGGGACAAGTCGTCTATGACAAAAACAGACAAAAGTGGCCCGTCAGGAGCGCGTCAATATCCTCAAAGGGTCAAGTCTACCGGGCTTGGTATATTTTGATACTTTTACATGCATCCGAATGGCACCAATTCTAAGAATGCGGGAAACTGTGCAAGATCGAGAACCCAATTTCTTCAACTTCTGTATTGCAAAAGAAAAGGAAAACTTAAACAGGCTGAAACAGGTCAACCCCATGCCACCTGTGGGCCGCTTTAAAATCCTGATGCACAGAGCAGCTGTACAAATATACTTTTTTTTTTTTTTTTTTTTTGGTGAGACTTGGAGGGCAACGTAAACACCGTGGACCCCGAGGGTTGCGACCGGGAGGGGGCGCGTTATTCGGACCCGTCTGGGTTTTGTTTGGAATTTCCCGCAGCCGCTCCTGGGCACTGGGCCGGGGGGCCGCACGGCGGCGGCTCGGGCCGGTGGCCCCAGACCCGCGTCCACGAACGCGGCGCGGCCCGCAACCCCCCGCAGCCGAGCACGAGCCCCACCGGAAGTCGCTCGGGGCGAGCGCCGAGGTCTCCGGCGTCTCCTCGGTCCGCACCCGCGCCTGCAGAACCGCGTTCAGGTTTTCAAACGCCGCGCACGCGACGGGCGCCAGGCCCCACCGTCGGACACCGCAGGGGGCGCGGGCGCAGCCGGCAGCCCTCGGAGCCCGCGGGCCGGGACCGCGCGCCCGGGGCGCCGAAGGGGGACGGTGGCCGCCCGGGGTCAGGCGCCGCCGCCCGGCCGCGCACGACTCACCCCCACGCCGGCAGCACAGGATCCCGGCCTTCTGGGACTCGGGCTGTGGCATCTTCCCTCCCGCCACAGCCCAGGTCCGCGCCGCACTGGCCGCAGCGGGCGGAGCTGGCCGGGAGGAAACGCAGCGCCGGGGGCTGCGGCGCTCGCAGACTCGCCCAGGCCCGGGGGGCGCTCGCCCACTGCCCGCGCCGCAGCCTCGGCCCGAGCGAGCGCGCCCGCCGAGGCCACGTGACGGAGGCCCCGCCCCCGCGCGCCGCGGGTGACGTCACCGCCCGCAGGTGCGCGCCGCGGCCCCGACGTGGCCTCGGACCCGCGGCCTGTCCCGGGCGCTGTTTGGGTTTTTTTCCTCTTTTAAGAGACCTCGTCAGACTCAAATGCCCTTAAACATGGGGGACGGTGTTCGACGTTACTCATGATAAACGCGATGAAGGTTGAAGTGTAAAGGTTTCGGCAATATACTGCAGGAAGCTGTGCAAAAACCTCCTGCGTCCGTGGAGAGAGTGCAAAACCTGCATTTTGCTGAGATCTCAAATGACACCGAAATGCCCTGCGCAGAGCGGCATTGCAGTGAAACCCAGGGTCTTTGAGGTTGGAGTGATTAGCTGGTGCCTGGGTTGCACTAGTTTGGCCCTAGATACAGTAGCCAGATGAAAGACGGGCCTGAGCTGTGGATTTCTGATAATAATTTTGTAGCCTAAGTTCCATGGAACGCACTTACGCTAAGGATTTATTGTTTGTCCAAAATTCAAATGTAACTGGGCGTCCTGTATTTTTATTTGCAAAATCTTGCAACCTTAACCTCGGACAAATTCGAACGTTAGTGTTCCCACCAATGAAATGGGGATGAAATGAGATCATCGATGCGGAGAGCCGGGGTATGAAAGACAGTGAGAGCTCAATAAGTGTTAACTCTTAATTATTTCAGAGTAGTGTGTCTTAGGATAAATTTCTAGAAGTATGCTTTAGTTACAGAAATCCCAGGCTTAATTTAAGGCTTGTCGGAGCATTTGATCATCCCAAATACAGTGTTTTGTGAAAAGCCTTGGGCAGGTTAGCAGGTTATTTCTAGCTCCAGAATACAAATCAGATTTTTAAGTTTCCACACGAAAACAAGTATTTGCCACTTATCGACATGTACGGATTTCCTTCCAATCACACCAAATCGTTGGATGTTGATTCTGATTTGTTTTCCATTAGAGTCAGCTGAAGCAGTATTCCAGCAGAGGCTGTATGAACAACGTGCCGCATCATTTCTAAGAGTTATCCATGTTTTCTAGTGACTGAACTAAATTATCACAAAACTAAGACTTAATATTAGGCCCAGGTCTCTGAGAACAGTTCTATCTTTTTCTTTCCGCAGAGCTGATATTTACAACATCCTCCTTTACGCTTAATTTAAAATTATTCTCAAGTTTTAAAACTAGAAAAAAAGAAGTGACTATAAGAAGATGTTTCTGCATACTTCCAGAATTCTCTTTCTTCCTTCTGCTACAGAATTCCTACATTGTATTTTACTCTAATTTTAATAACTTCACTGGTTCATTATGATCAATCTTTTATTACTTTCTAGAGGCAAGTAAGGCATAAATATAGGCCAAGAATATAATGATAATGTTGTGCTGATTTTGGTGCTGCTAGGTCAATCTTTTAAAGGCTCAGTCTGGTGACCCTGGCCATCCTCTATACGGGCATAGGTATTTCCCATGTCTTTCTGGCAACAGCTTTTAATACAGTATTTTGCTAAACACGTTGATGTAGAGAGATTGTAAGTAAACTGGTTCTTTCTTCTTTGCATTGTCTACATTATCTCAAAATATACAAGCTCCATGAAGAGAGGGGTGTTTGCCTACCCATTGTCTGTTGCACCCCAGCCCCTAGGGGGACACCTGACCTGCGATGATCACTCAGTTGCTGACTGAATGAGCGTGATAGACGGGCGCAGTTCTTTCTCCCTATAGAACCAGCGTGTGTCTTCTTCAGCATAGGCTATACTTAGTGACCCTATCCGAAGTCCCCCCCACTCCATTCTCCTCCTTTCTCAAGCATCCCTTCACATATTTTCTCACTCTCTGTCTTTGTAAGTTAAATATAGTTCACTCTCCTAGCCACCTGCACCCGGGTAAACGTGACAGCCATCCCGCCAACCTGAAGGAAGTTCATTAAACACATGGGAGCGGATCCACACAGGAGAGATCTGGAACCTAACTGCCTCTTCCCCAATCCCAGCTAAACAGTTCCTGAGTCAGAACACAGCGTATCAGCAGGGCACGGAACCCAAGAAGTGTCAGGACAGCCGTAGGCCACAGCCATAGGAGGGGACAGGCATGAAAAAGGCAAAATCAGAAGTGGGGATGAAGGAGCGCCTCCAAGTGACAGGAGAACACCCAGGAACAAATGGGCGCTAGACCAAGACCCCCAGGCAAGTGGACTGGGTGTCAGAAACTCAGGAAAGCAACAGAGATAAGCAAGGCGTCGAGGCCAGAATCCACATTGGCAGCAAGAAAGGAGTTCGGCGAGATCGACCCGAAGTGGGTATTACCAACCTAGACGCTCTGTGAACATCTTTCTGAGAAAGCACGGGGCCAGGTCACCTGTCTGGGGAGGACTAGAGCTGGCAAAGTCTCCAAGAGAGGGGCAGTCCCTATGGGCCACCAGGGCCAAGTGAGTTTAGCAAACAATTGGAGATGACTGTATGATAGCATCTTAGCTGTGTGACAGCGTACATTTTAATGTTCAAGGTCTTGCCACCCCAGAAATTTACTGGCAGACGAGTAACAAAGTATTCAGCGCTATCACTAAAGGAGGAAAGGAAAGGCGGTCCCGTTGTAGGCTACTCTGGTTGTATTTCCTGTTGCATTTCACAGACTGTCACAATGTTCTAATCTTGTACTCTTCTGTGTTGGAGGACTAGGGGACTTTTTAACCCTTTATTAATGAAACCATTTGTTTTCCTTTCATCGGCTGCCCCTAGATGCCTCCAGTTCTGGGAAGATAGTATCCAAATACCACTGAAATGACTTGCAACCCAGACGTCTCCTTAATTCAACACGCTCGCTGATATTTCCATAGGAAACGGATTTCAGATGAGGCCTTCGTAAAAAAAACTGCTCCTAAATAGAAATAATGAGTTTCATTAAACCAAACAAATCTTTGGTCATCGAATCATGACATGCAGCATAGCAGTGTATATATTTTCATCTTCTGAACTTAAAACAAAAATCTTCTGACTTCCTCTGTCCAGGGACACACATAGAAGCCGGGACCCACTCACCCCACGCGACTGTACAACGTGTGTTGTCACGGATGGCCCGCAGCAGAGGCGGGCACGTTCCCTTTCTCCTACTCTCTCAATGATACTTAGAAACAAAACCCCTCCGTCTCCCATTCCAATCAACACTTTCGCGGTTTCCGCCCAAATGGGGGATGGTGTGGGAGCCAAGGGCAAATGGGCTTCAGGGCTGGCTCTGCTAATTTTATGAGCTAGGTGACCTTGACCCCTACCCTCATGAGGTTGCGGTGAGGACCAAACACTTTCATACACGCAGAGCCTTTGGGAGACGCAGACCAGCACGGGGTGTCCCGTCCGCGTTGGCCATTATTCTTGCCACACCTGGTGGGTCTTCTGCGTGCTCTGATTGACGGAAGCACCAAGGATGCGTGTCTAGCGCACTCACTCTGCCCCAAGTTCAAAGCACTATTCTAAGTCGACCAGAGTCCCCTTGTATGTCCTCCTGTGTATTCCCAGTGCCCAGCATACAGTGGAGGGATATCGTTGAGGGAGAGAAGCTTGCTGATTTAAATCAGCATGTTATGGGCGTGCCACATTCGATCCCCCCACCCCCACCCCCCGCCCTGGGATGCTTGACCTCTGTAGGTCTTTGCCATTTTCTCCTGTCACTCCTAGTTTCCTGGGGTTTTGGGGGCAGGGGGTGGGTCTGAGGGGAGGGGAGGGGCATTGTCATTTTGGAATGAAAGCGGAGAAGACCGCAGGCAGCACCTCCCTGTTTTGAAGCCTTCCCTTGTCCAATGTCACTCTCTGAATTTCCCACTGTGTGGCATCATACAACCCAGTGATCGTGTCAGATATTATATTCCTTCTAAGTTAGATGGAACTTTTTGTCACGGTATCTTCGGTGATATTTAGTAAACTCAATCCTAGTTGTCTTCAAGTCAACTCTTTAAACCCGTGACCAGAGTTCACAAGGGCATTAACGAGAAGCCATCAGCAGTGGTTTAGCGATGACTTCACGGCTTAAGGGGCTGGCGTTCTACTTCGTGCTCTTCGTTGCTGTGGGACTTCTAAAAATGACTATGTTTTGCCTTTTTAAAAATAATTTTTAGAACAGGAAATATAGCAAACCTACAAAAGGTACATAAAATGTAAATGCGCAACTTAATGGATTATTGAAAAATCAGCCTTGGGAACGCTGACTAGGCCGAGGAACAAAAGAATACCAGGATCCCAGAAGCCCCCCGGCTTTCCCTTCCGGTCATAGCTCTCTCTCTTAGTTTTAGGTGCTCCCGATTACGGATTCATGTCTTTGCTTTTCTTTCTAGCTTTGATATCTAAATGTGCACGCATAGATTACATATTTTATTTTACCCATTTTTAACTTATAGAAAAATATTGTATATTCCATCATGTTCGAGTGCTTTCGTTCACCGTTATGTCTTTAAGGTTTACCTACACTGTCATATGCATGCCTACAGTGGGTCAGTTTCCACCATAGCAACTAAATATGTCACCTTTATCCATTCTTTTGGTGAGGATTTGGGTTGTATTCTTTAGGGGGTAACAATGCTGTTTATGAACATTCCTGCCATGTGGTCTCGTGCACAGATGCACGCATCTCTTTAGAAAGGAGCTGCTGGACCGTGGGACGGTCGCCTCTTTTACTCGGCGGTGCCCGACCGTCTTCCACAGCGAGTCTGTAATGACTAGCACTCCCCCCACCATGTCTGCGAGTGCCTGTTGCTTGCCAACACTTGGTCTTATCAGATTTTAAAATTTTTTTGTGAATCTAGGTGGCTGTCTACCTAGGAGTACCTGCCTGAGGTTTTAACTCACATTGCCCTGATTGCCAAAAACAAATTTTTTAAAAATTGTATTATTACTTTTGTAACTTAAAATAATAAAGAAACATTAGGGCCACGGCCAGGACATACACTATCACAGAGAGACCCTCACATATTTCTACCCACGTGTCGGAAAGGAGGTCTTGTCGGGGTTACTGTCTGTGTGGGTCGTGCACGGCAGTGGAGGACTCACTCAGGGCACACCCCAGTGGGTCTTCTCACTCATCTTTTCACATGAGAGGCGCATCCTTTACCTTGTACTCGTCCAGCCAAACGTGCACCA
This sequence comes from Mormoops blainvillei, assembly GCA_004026545.1. Classification (NCBI taxonomy): domain Eukaryota; kingdom Metazoa; phylum Chordata; class Mammalia; order Chiroptera; family Mormoopidae; genus Mormoops; species Mormoops blainvillei. Next base: position 7,871 of record PVJD01014963.1, read on the forward strand.
GTCTGAGGGTGTTACGTATCACAGCTCTGGAAACTTCAGTGTGATTTTGGGGGCTTTGCTTCGCGATATGTCCTACTCGAGAGCAGGGCAGTATAAAGAGTTGACCCCCACACATCCAGATCTAGACACAAGAAACACAGAAGACATATTCTTGTATGTTTGCTAGTAATAGGCACCTGCTGACTTTTTAAAAAATCCTCACCCGAGAACGTATTTATTGATTTTAGAGAGGGAGAGAGAGGGAAACACCGATGCAAGAGGCAAACGTTGGTCAGTTGCCGCCTGTGCGCACCCTGACCGGGCAACGCACCTGCAACCTTTTGGTTACAGGACGATGCTCCATCCGACCAAGCCACCCCGCCAGGGCCAGCTGCTGAATTTTTTACAGACATAACAATAGCTGACATTTATTAAGTTCCTTGCTGCATTCAATCCTCACCACCACCCTATAATGTAGGCTCTGTGATTAGCCCCATTTTACAGATGGAGAAACTAATGCCGAGATTGGTCAAGCAGCCGGCCCAGTGACACAAGGCTGTCAGTGGCCGAGCACGGGACCCAGACTCAGGAAATCTGGCCCCACAGCCAGGAACACTGAACGACCCTGCCTCTCCCATACGTGACCCGCTCTAATGCTGATTATGTGTGAAGAGTGGCATGATAAATTCATCTTAAGATATTCTTAAACAACGTAAGAAAATATTATACTGTGTTAACCCCCGGCGTGGCTTCACAGATACAAAGTAGCTGGTGTCAGCTCCGAGCCCCAAACAGCAGCGGGGTGCGAAGACAGAGGTGACGAGAACAGCCTCCGGAACACCCACGTTTAAGAGGCACACAGAAGAAGCTTTCCCGTGAAGGAAACTGAGCACTGGCAAGCAGTGGAAGGGGAACCAGAAATGCCCTAAAATTCCAGAAACCTTCTGGAAAAGACGGCTCTACAGCATCAAATGCTGCAGCACCCTCAACTAGATGGAACGCCAAAAACCATCCATTAGGGATATCAATATTAAACTGATGACAGCTCCTAGCCCTGGCTGGTGTGGCTCAGTGGATCGAGCACCGGCCTGTGAACCACAGGGTCGCCGGTTCGATTCCCAGTCAGGGCACAGGCCTGGGTTGCAGGCCAGGTCCCTAGTAGGGGGCCTGTGAGAGGCAACCACACAATGATGTTTCTCTCCGTCTCTTTCTCCCTCCTTTCCCCTCTCTCTAAAAATAAATAAATAAAATCTTTAAAAAAACAACCGGTGACAGTTCCCAGAACGATGTCACAGGATGCTGAAGGCCCCCAGAAGGTTGGTTTACTGGAATGAAGTGGAAGTGAGACATGAAGTATAGACAGGCGTGGGTGGTCTTTTCTTGGGAAAGACAAGGTTCTGTCTCTTGGTTAGCGACCACAGCTAGTGTCTCAAGATCACTTTAGTTGTTTATTAATTTACGTTTGTTTACAAAAAGAGAGATCCAAAGATACTTAAAAGATAGGAAGGGACCATGAGGAAAGGGGTGGTTAAAATTTTTGAAGTGAAGATAATTAATACATTTGGATAATAAGTCAGCTGTTATTCTCTATCTGGAGGGAATATAAAGCCAGAAGGAAAAAAAAAAACACTTTTCAAATAGGAATGTATCATTCACAAAATTGATTTTAGCCTGAGACAGAAGAATGTGCTTATGAAGTGATTAGGTCCTGCAAGGGTGAAATTCCATATACCGCACTCTCAGAGGAAAATAATGAAGTAACGAATAACCAACCAAACAAAGAAAACTGGCAAAGGTATGGGTATTATAAAATAATGACTGATCAGAAGGGAAGATGTGAACTGAGACAAAGAAGCAGTGAAAATAACAAACTAACAGGATGCTGCCACACAGGGGCTCGAAGGAAGAATATACTGCTCTAGATATTCCTATATTAAAAATAAAGTATCTGAAGGTTTATGAAACAAGTCTATACTTAAAAGAACTTACAAGCAAGTGAACAAAGTAACCAGCCAAAAAACGAGAGGGAGGTAAAATCCAAAACAGAAGGAAAAAAAAAAAAAAGATGAAGAAAACACTGAAGAGAAATGTAGTAAACAATTTAATACATGCTAAGATAACATGAAATTCAAAGTATGACCTCTGCAGATGGCTTCGCAGAGTAAAAGGAACAGTTGGCAACACTTAAACTAGAATAGTAATGCCTGTCTCTTATTAATCAGCTCCAATTTCTTCACACCAACTTTCTTGATTGGGCAAAGAGACAAGACACAGAAAAGTGAGAAAAAAGTGCTAAGAGTGATAACAGTAAGCTCACAGCCTATATTTTTATGCACAGTTCATGATAAAAATCTATTAGAATTTAGTCAAAAATAAATACCTGTGAGAAACATATGAGAAACATTTGACTAGTACCTTATATTTTCTTTGGAGTCTCTTTCTCTCTTTCTCCAGGAATATCTACCTTGTACTTTAGTCTCTACCTGAATTACCTCACGAAGTCTTCACAAAATTCTGAGGATGGCATTTATATTTATTCCTACTTAACAGGTGAGGAAACTGAGACTAGAAAAACTAACAACTTGTCAAGGATCGTACAGTGGTAGAGCTGGGATTCATTCTAAGGTCTGATCTCACAGGGTTTTTTAAAAAGTTGAACCTATTTTTAATAACTGAGATACAATTCACATACTTAAGAAATCACCCTTTGAAAGCATAGAATTTAGTGATTTTCAGTCCTTCCTCAAGATTGTGCCATTAATTCCAAAACATTTTTACTCCCCATAAAAGAAACCCAGCACCCAGCTGCCACTGTCCTTCCACCAACCCCTGGCACCCACGCATCTACTTTCTGTGTGTCCGGATTCTCTTAGCCTGGACATTTCATACGAAAGGATTCCTATAAGTAAGTGGCTTTTGTGTCTGGCTCCGTCCACTCACCATCATGTTTTCCAGGTTTTGTTGTAGCAAGTGTCCCAGGATGTAGCAAGAGCCAGGAGATGATTCAAACACCCTCTCCCGAGTCCTCTTGTCCCACAGGTGGGACAGCTAAGACCTAAGGAGCCTCTCACATTTAGAGGCAGATCAGCGCCCTACCTCCTAACGCTGTGTTCTGTCCCCCGTAGTACTGCCCCCAAGACAATCAGCAGAATAAAAAAGAGATTTCATAGCAGAGTAAAGCAGCCTCTTAATGTGACAGGCCATACATTGAAAATAACACATGGTAGGACATTCTGACATCTTATGAAATGTTTTCCATTTTTGCAAGGGGTCCCGCACATCGTGTATGTATTTCATGTGACACCGGAATGATACCAGATACTCACGTGGGAAAATGGCATAATTGCCACAGCAGATTATAAGACTTAAGGTTTGATCTCACTTTGTATGTACAAAGGTCAGTATTTTAAAAATAATAAAATCTGAATTACCCTTAGGGAAAGTTCCAAATTTTCTCCTCCCCAGAGGTCCATGTCCTTGTCATACTGCCCAATCTCATTAAAATAATGCCGATTTATAGCAAAAATTCCTCCGGCCATTGCAGGGGACCTAAAAAGACATGTAAATATTAAGTTGATTCTACAGGGTTAGTATGGATTTTTGGCCAAAATTATATTGAATGTTAACGATAACAGTTAAAAACTAGAAAACAACATCTTAACTAGTTCTAAAATTACCTTAATATACACTTAAGTATGTAAAATTACTAAGTTTAGACCACAACTACCTAAAAGTAGTCAATAACATTATTTAGCTCTCACCAAATTATATAAGCAATATACCTACTCTAAATGTTGTCTTGGTCAGAGGGAAAATTACCTTTGGACTGTGAGTTTCTCATGGGGATGACAACTGAATTGGGTGGTGGAGTTTAGAGATTCCCTTTCTAAGGGCATTAAGTGAATTGTAATACTTACATCTGGGAAAACTATTAGGTTACAAAGCCTTTTTTTTTTTTTTTTTTGCCCATCAATAATGGAGCCCCTAAATACCAAACTAAATAGTTCGAAAGGAATTACGTGGCCATTCATTCATTCATTCATTTGTTCAGGAAGCGCCTGCGCGGCATCTGTAACATGTGAGAGAGAAGTCAGTGAGTCAGCAGCAAAGGCGGGAGTAGGGACACCAAGGAGAGGTGGCTGCAGACAGGCCGGGTAAGATGAGGACTGAGGAGGGAACATCGGGTTTAACAACGCGACGGCCATTAACAAGTTTTTATTTGGCGCGGGGAGGCAAAGTCTGATTAAAGTGAGTTTGAAAGACGAGTTAGCCCTGGCTGGTGTGGCTCAGTTGGTTGGAGCAACATCCCGTAAACGGAAAGGTCGCGGTTCGATTCCGGTCAGGGCGCATGCGGGAGGCAACCAGTCGATCTCTCTGTCTCTCCCTGGAATCCATAAATAAATATTTAAAAAAAGACAAGAGTTAACACAGGTGAAGGTCAAGGACTTGCTAGGCTATACATAGTGTGAGAAGATTTTACTCCTGTGCTTAGTGAGGCAGAGGCTGACGGTAAAAAGGGAGAGGTGGCGTGGCGTCCAAAGCGATCAGTAGGTGACCCGGAGGAAGTCTCTTCAGAAATAGCCTCATTGGTGCAGGTAGTAGTCACAGTATTCGGACTGTCCTCCCATTTAGACATACAGCTTCCCAGACCAAGAATCCAGGAAAAATCAAGTCCACCTCAACCTGTGAAGTTACCGACAGAAGCCCTTGGGTGAGTGTTTTGGAAATGAATTTGGCAGAGACGTCAGCTCGTTCCGTCCTCCACGCTGCTGTTCTGTTCGTGGACCAGCACGCACCGCCTGCTCCCCAGCACCAGGCCCGTGTGCCACAGACCGACCTCTGAGGTCAGAGGGCACCGGCCATAGAGGTGCTGCAAACGGGGGTACCATGCTCACGTTCAGTGGAAGAAACTCAAAAACTACTCGATTCTATTATTGTAGACTGTTGGGAACAGGTTCACTTTCAGGAACAAGATAAACAGCAAAGTATCATTAAGCCCAACATGTGGAAGAAATAATCTCTGAAAGCCTCTTTTTTGTCTGTCCAGGTACCCAATACACATTCCATTGTATTTCCCCAGAGCCCAAAGAAATCTCACCGGATGGGTCTGGTGGGTCCTTCCGGCCCATCCATCTCATAAGAGAGGACAACATCCCATTTAAATAGTAGATTCCAGTCGAAAGCTCCTCTTACAACAGGGGAGAGCTTGTATTCCAAGGTCATGTGGTCAATGACATCTATAATAGGACACACCACCGCTCTGTGGTCCTTGGCAATGGCATCCAGCAGGGGCTCCAGCCACACTGTATTCACCTCGCAGTGGCTGTCCAGGAACACCAGGACGTCCCCTGCGGAGGCAAGAGCAGGCCACCGTCAGTGCTGATGGATGAAACGCCTGGCAACGCGAGTCAATGTCTGACACCACCGATGAGTCGGGCATTTGCTCTGGGTTTGGTTCTCAAGGTGCTTTCACTTCCATTAGGGGGAGAGACAAGAAACACAGACCTTATTTTGTACCGAAAATATGGGACATCACATGCTACCACGGTCCAGAAGGACATCCGCAGTTAGAGAAGAGGTTTGGGGGAGAGTCTCGAGAAGCAGGTAGAACTGAGCTCGGGTTCAGTTAAAAAACGCTTCAGCTTGGCTTTGACCGATCAACCCAATTTAGTGAGCGTTGACCGGGAGGACACCTTCTCCGGTATTTACTTCGGGGTGCAGAGATGCCTAATCGCTTTTGCTCTCGAGTTGAAGCTTTAATAAAGGCTTATCCCGCTTAGAGAAGACGGGACAGAGTGGCGTAGCCACACTGAAGAATGCGTGTGTGGGAAAGCCCAGTGCCGGCAAGGGCCCCGGCCTCTTGCATCCTGTGACAGGGCCGTCCACTGGAGCAGCCTTTTTTTAGAACAACTAGTCAGTATCCATCATCATTTAAAATAAGAATTCCCCCCGGGCTAGGATTTCTACTTTTAGCAATTTATCCCATCAGCACAAGCACACATTTGCGCAGAGATATAGGTACAAGAATCGCAGGTGCAGCATTTTGTGTATGTGTGTGTGTGTGTGTTGGTAAAAATAAAAACCACCAACTGAGAAACGGCCGCCCTGGCCACCGAGGCTCAGCTGGCTGGAACACGGCCCCGCAACCAAAAGGTTGCCGGCTCCATCCCGGTCAGGGAGCATGCGGGTGGCAACTGATTGATGTTTCTCTCTCACATCGATGTTTCTCTCTCTCCATCCTTACCCCTCTCTCTCGAACCAGAATAAATTAAACCTTAAAAAAAATGTTTTTACCAAAAAAAAAAAAGAGGCCAAACGAATGATGGCTATCCATTCACGAAACCTGTAAGGAAGACCATACTATGATTAAAGTTGATGTAAGTCTTACCTACTGTCGTGGGGAAATTTCCAACCCTTTAAAATTAAATTAAAAGAGTAAGTCTCAGGATGATAAAGATAGTATGACTCCACAAACAGAGTGAAGCAAAGTAGGTTTACAGTTGTGAGTACGTGAAACACAGAGTTTATTCTTGTATTATTATCTATTGATTGTTTACTGTTTTTCAGGCGAACAACTGTAAGCCTCCTTTTGCCCCATGCTGTACATTTAAAAATCCTTGAAGTGATGTATATGTGTAATATTCACACATTAAAGCATGAATCCAAAGGTCTGAAGACATACCCCCTGTTCTGCAGCTGGTGTTGCATTTTGGACAATGACTGTGTCTAACTTGTGTTATTAAGTAAGAGAATGTCTCCGTCGATTAGGCCAACATAGAAAAAGAGAATCAGGCTTTGCTTTTATTTGGACATCTCTGCTCAATAAGTGGTCCCGGATTGCAATATGGCCCGAGGAAATACCCAGGACATGACCCACGACCTTTGGTTCTAGTTTACTATTCTGCCAAAGGCCTCTGATCCTTCGGGACTCCGGGAAGGTGGGCAGCTGGAATGCTCAGACCCCCTCGGGACCGTCCACCGCAGTGCTGACTGCTCAGGGCTCCCGGCTGCATCCCTCCTCAGGAACTGGCCGTGGCGGAGGCTGGGGACTGTCCTGTCCCAGGCAATGCTCCCTCCCAGGGGCAGGGCCGTGCTCACACATGCCTAGTCCCCCTTCTCTGATGTGGCTCTTGGTGGCAGCCCAGGGAGTATACTGCTCAGATCTCCGTTCAAGAGAACCCGCTGCAAGGAGCCCATCTGCCAGCTTCCAAATCTTTGGATCTAGAACAGTATTTACAGCAAGGCCTTGCTCTCCCCAGGGGCTCCCACAGTGACTACGCACACTGCGTGGGGGGCCAGGGGGGAGAGTGCAGGGGAGGGGAGAGCTACAGCTGGGCCCCTGGGGTCCCAAGCAGGGCTCCTCTGATGGGCAGTCTTCGCTCAGGGTCCCCCCAGCCCAGCTGAGCCTTTCTGAAGCTCTTTCGACCCAAACCTCACTCCTTCCCTCTCTCTCCTCCCAAGTGTCAGACTAGAAGCTTTGGGTCTACCCAAAGAGCTCTCCCAGTAACTCTTTCTCTTCCCATTTCCCATTGGTCTTGGAGGCCCTGAACGGGTGCCCATCCTGGCTTCAGAGTCTCCTGCGCCACGGGCAGCAGCCCCGGCCCCGCTTGCCCCCAAAAGTCTTGCTTTCCTCACTGCTTGACGGGCCTGTGTCCCAAGAACACCCCAGCGGGTCCCATGCATGTGCAACTGCATCTCAGACCTTGTATCTGGGGACACTCCTCCTGTATCCTGTTCCCAGGGTGCTGACATGATAGCCTCTACAAAAGGTGACTTTTAAAAAAAAGGATTTTTATTTATTTTTAGAGAGAGGGAGGGAGAGGGAGAGAAGCATCCATGTGTGGTTGACTCGCACACGGCCCCTACTGGGGACTTGGCCCGCAACCCAGGCATGTGCCCTGACTGGGGAATCAAACCACGACCCTTTGGTTCGCAGGCCGATGCTCAACCCACTGAGCCACACCATCCGGGTCCAAAAGGCAATCTTTCCTTTGATGTAACAGATTGACATTCTAAAGCAGAATACTTTCAGGGTCAAACGCAACTTTGATGCTCGCGTGGCAGAAACACGTTTCCAGTCTCTGTCACGCTAGGGGAGACATGGGGCAGGCGTCTCCGCAAGGACAGTTTCTGCACCGGCAGAAAGGTCTCTGGGATGCGGACACTGAGCTGTGGTGCAAAGGAGACATTCGTACCTGAAGCCCGCGCCGCTCCGATCAGCCTCGCTCGAATCAGCCCCTCTCTCTTTTTGTTTCTTATTAGTTTAACCTTTCCCCGAAACATTTCCAGGTGATAGTCTAGTTTTTCTTTCAAATCATCTGGGGAAAAAAATGCAAGACTTGGCAATGTGGAAACAGCAACTGCTGACATGAAAACGGTTGAGCACACCCTCAACTGGTTCCTGAAAACCAGGCTGATCCACAGAGGGACTCCCTTTAAAAGAAAATTTGATCCTACGTAAGGAAGAGGATGAATAGTGTTTCAGAATGGAAACCAACTGTAAATAGCCTTCTGTTTCTAGTGAAATACCTTGATTTTAATAAATCACTCTTAAAATGTTAATAGAAAAGGCATGGGTTGTAGCAATTGGGTTTTGTTACAAACATGCTTCGGACTTGGCGGTAGCTCTTAGGCAAGTTGTCAAATCACTTGCGTCTCAGTCTCCTCGTCGGTGGGAAGGCACACCCACTGCATCCCTTGCCACGTTGTAGTGGGAGGAAGAGACACGACACTCAGCACAGAGCCCAGTACCTAACGGTCACTCAATAGCTGGAGGTGAACGTGAAGGTGGGTGAGCCTGGGCGAGACGCACACAGATGCCCCCGAGTCTCAATCCCGAAGTCCTAGGGGTCTGATCTGGAGGTGGGGGCCAGTGGGAGCAGGCTCAGTGTCATTTGGTGAAGGAGGGGTCTCCTGCCTCGTCCTTAAGCAGAGAACAGGGCCCGTGCAGCTTGGCCCAGGTGTCTGCAAGCACCTGTTGGGGGTCCGCGCCCCAGAGGAAGTCTGCGAGCCAGACTGGGGAGGAGGTAGGGCATTATGGCAGCCGTCGTCGCCGACGTCGAGTGAAGGGTGGGGGTCTTGCAGAGGACGGTGGTATTGTTGGGTTGCAGTCAGCGGGGACCCAGACTCTGAGGAAGGTGCATGTGTCTCTCGTAACTCAGTGGGGGCAGATCCCCGGGTCCCGGGCCCCCGCTTCCCAAGCCAAGAGAGTCTAGTGGCGGGTGTACCAGCGTCAGCTGGGAAAGACTCCCCCTGCAGTTCAAAGAACCCTCCTGCAGCCCCCGCAGATGCGTAGCGTATGAAGAGCAGGAATGTGTGGGTCCTGAGTTCCGTCAGAACACAGAGCACCCCATGTCCTGCATTTTCTGTGCTGAAGTTCTGCGTGAGTCAAGGACTAAGTTCCTTGTTGGGGTCGGGGAGGACACGCAGAGGTGTCTAGCCTGGTGGTCGCCAGCCGGGATTCCGCTCATGCCCAGGGAATCTGTGAGCGGACCACCAGACGCCACATTTTGCCGCATATAACGCGCTCCCGTGTCTAATGCGCACTCACGTTTTTGGCCCAAACTTTCAGGAAAAAAAAAATTTTTGTTTTAATTTTTTACTTCAATTTTTCATTCACTTATATTTAGAAACAAAACCGATGATCGTATTCCAGGGTATTAGTTTGCTCACGGATATCATTATTGCTTTCTAGAGTTACACTTTTAATGCATAAGCACAAATAAAAGAGTTAAAAACATTTACATATATACAGAATTAGTACCACCCATGTATGAGAAGCATTCTTACGGTTCCCTGAAAAATTTGGGCGAAAACAGTGCGCATTATACACGGAAAAATACGGTCGGTCTCTGGACTCAGCGTGGCTCTACCCGTGGTCCTCCCGGGGCTGTATTTCCACGGCACCATCCCCGACCTTCTGGGTGAGAAGGCTGAGCTCCAGTCTAGCGGAACATCCCACCCCGTCCCCTGCTCATGGCTTTTCTGGGGACTTCTTGCCCAGCGTGGAGCCAAGCTCGTTGCTCCCTGCTACTGATCAGATAAGAAACCCGACCATCTCTCCTCATTTTCTCCCATGCACAAGGCTAGAAATAAACAGTATTTCCCATAGAAATGATGTCAAGTGAGACGGGCCTGGCTGACGTGAAACTCCTAAATGTAGTCACGTTCACTTGAGTTATATTCCGCCTGTGAGCCGACACCCCCGGGGTTTCCGCCCCTTCCTGTTCTCCCCACTGCCCCTCCTCCTCTCTTTCTTGCCCAGCCCGCAGTGGGTCAGATTCACGGCGATGGGGTAAACTCTCAGGAAGGGGACCCATACAATGCTGATACATTGCTTCCATGGGACATGGGCCTCACAGGGACCCGCAGCCTCCAAAAATCGCTCCGCTAACCTGGGTCCTCCGGGCTAGCCTCCGGTCCGCACTCAAGTTGTAAAATAAACAACTAATTTCGAGTGCCAGGAGTGGCTAATCAGGTCGCATAGTATCACAAGTCTTTAAACTCAGGAGCCAGCAGGAATTAGCACTTGCCAGTGGCTGGTCCAGCTAGAATTTTTTCATGGGAAGTACGCGGACCCTGTCTTTTCCCTGCACTAAGCCTGTAAGAGCCCCCCAGTTTCTCCAGATAAAATTCCAACAATGCACTTCATGGGTGGCTGCTTTTATGCCCCGCCCTTCGGCTCCGTACTCACACATAAACTACATAAAATACACAGCTATTCCGGACTCACCATGTTTTTTTCTTGCCTCTGGGCCTTGGCCATTGCCTCCGCCTCTCCATCTAGATAACTCCAATCGACTCACCCTCAGACCTCAGTCTGGGTGTTACTTCTTCCGGAATGTCCGCCGTGATCTCTAAAGACCGGGTCGGTGCCTCTGCATTCATCTCATGGAAGCACTAACCACCCTGTTTACCCAACACCGTAAGGACAGGGACCAGATCTCACACCCCCACCAGTGTAGCCGTAGCATCTAGCTCAATGCCTGCCTCGACGCCACCCAGAATGGCTCTTTGTGTTTTGAAATAACTCACAGGCCATCAGAGATAGCACTGCCTTCAAAGTAGATTAGGACGATTATTAGTGGTCCGTCTTACCAAATTCACTCATGCCATCTACCAAAATAATTTCTTCAAGGAGTTGGTGCGGAGTGAGGCGCATGATACTGGACAATGTCCGAAACAAGGCATTAAATTCTTCGTTGTGGAAACAAATGACAATGCTGGCAGTAGGTAGATTGATTGGGTAATGTTTTTGATGACACCTGCAGGCACAAATAAGAGGAAGAAAATGATTCATGTTTTGGGGTCTCAGTTTTCTGGTGTCAAACTATATTACAAAGCTATAGCAACCAAAACAATATGGCATCGGCATGAAAACAGACATTTGGATCAATGAAACAGAAGAGAGAGCCCAGAAATAAACCCAAAGATGTATAATCAATTAGTTTATGACAAAGGAGGCAAGAGCATACAATGGGGTAAAGACAGTCTATTCAATAAATGATCTTGGGAAAACTGGACAACCATGTGCAAAAGAATGAAACTGGACCACTAACTGAAACCACACACAAAAATTACCTTGCAATAGATTAAAGACTTGAATGTAAGACCTGAAACCATAAAACTCCTAGAAGAAAACACAGGCAGTAAGCTCACTGACATCAATCTTGGCAATGATTTGTTTTTGGATTTGACACCCCAAAAAGGGCAACAAAAGCAAAAAGAAACAAGCAGAACTACGGTAAACTAAAAAGCTTCTGCACAGAAAAGAGAGCCATTAACAAAATGAAAACACAACCTAGTGAATGAGAGAAAATAGTTACAAATCATATACCTGATAAGGGATTAATATCTAAAATATATAAAGAACTCATGCAACTTGCCCTGGCTGGGTGGGTCAGGTGGATGGAGACTTGTCCCATACACCGAAAGGTTGCAGGTTCAGTTCCCAGTCAGGATGCATACGGGAGGCAACCAATCAATGTTTCTTTCTCACATCAATATTCTCTCTCTCTCTCTCTCTCTCTTTCTCCCTGTCTCTCTAAAATCAATAAAACATATCCTACAGTGAGGATTTAGAAAGAAAAAAAGAACGCATACAACTCAATAGCAAACAAACAGACCAAACAAAACAATACAATTTAAAAAATGGGCAGAAGATCTGAATAGACATTTTTTCCAGAGAAGACAGCCAGATGGCCAACAGGTACATGAAAAGATGCTCAACGTCACTAATCATCAGGGCAGTGCAAATCAAAACCACAGTGAGGCATCGCCTCACACCTGCCAGCGTGGCTGTCATCAGCAAGACAAGAAAGAAGTGCTGGTGAGGATGCGGAGAAAGGAGAACCTGGTGCTCTGTCGGCAGGAATGAGTATAAATTGGTGCCGCCACAGTTGAAAATAATATGAAGGTTCCTCAAAAAATGAAGAATAGAGCTAACCTCATGATCCAGCAACTCCATTTGTAGGTATTTATCTGAATAAAACTAAATCACTAACTCCAAAAGACATCCGCACCCCCGTGTTCACGGCAGCGTTATTTACAGTGGCCAAGACATGGAAACAGCCTGAGTCCATTAGTGGATGAACGGGAAAAAAGTGATGTGTGTGTGTGTGTGTGTATCTATATATCTCTATATATAAAATTTTCCATTAAAAAAACGGAACCATAAAAAGAAGGAAACCTTGCTGTTTGCGACAACACGAATGGACAGTGAGGGCATTATGCTAAGTAAAATAAGTCAGACAGAGAAGACAAATCCATGTGAATCTCACATGTAGAATCTAAAAGACAAAAACAGAAACCATACCACCACCCTCGCCTCCTCCCCCACTCCTGGCAGAAAAAAAACCAAGCTCTTAGAAACAACAGATTGGTGGCTGCCAGAGGCAGGGCGTGGATGAACGAGTCCAGCGGGGAGGTGCAAAGGCACAGGCTTCCAGTTACCAAGTAAGTTTAAGTCCTGGGGTGTGATGTACAGCGTGGTCCCTGTAGTTAACGCCACTGCATTGCATATTTGCAAGTTGCCAGGAGAGCAGACCTTAAAAGTTCTCATCCCAGGGAAAAGATATTTTTTGTAACTATGTGTGGTAACTGATGTTAACTAGATTTATTGTGGTGATTGTTGTACAAAATATACTAATATCAATTCATTATGTTGTACACCTGAAACTAATAGAGTGTCATATGTCAATTATATCTCAATGCAAAAAAAAAAATTAGGAGAAACATACATGGTATTCCTGGTATCTGGCACATGTCTCGTTTGGCCCAAGCTTTTACTGATAACGGTATTAAATCCATAGTTTCTAAAGCCACGAAGAAGTTCTGGGTCCGTAAAGTTAACAGCCTTGCCTATAAGGAAAGATAATTAGACTCACATACCAGCTTTATTACCATCTCTTTGATAAAGGGGAGATGTTTTTAACTGCACCTATTAAAATGTATTTCTGGGAAAAAGAGAAAGCCGCCTGAAACAAGTATAACAAACTACTTAAAAACTGTTAAATTTAGCTGGTAAATACACACATACCTGTTTTATTATCTTTTGTATATAGTATATGAAATATTTCATAATTTAAAAATTGAATCGGTCTGAAAAAATATTTTCTTACTCTTCCAAATGCTACCTTTATGCCGTATTTCCCCCTGAAAATGGCCACCAGAGCCCTGACTGCTGTGGTTCAGTGGGTTGGGCATCGTTCCGCAAAGCACAAGGTGACCGGTTCGATTCCGGGTCCAGTCACGTGCCTGGGCTGTGGGTTTGGTCCCCGTCAGGATGTGAATGAGGCAGCCAGTCGCTGTTTCTCTCCCACATCAATATTTCTCTTCCTCTTTCTCCCTCTCTTCCCCTCTATTTAAAAATAAATTCAAAATAAAATCTTTTAAAAATGGCTAACAGAGAAAATCAAAATACTTACCTGATTTTAAAAGGGACCTCTGTTCTTTTGTTTCATCTTTGTTCAGTCTTTCAGCTCTTACAGGTCGCCCTGGTATCCGCCCTGAGCCGTGGATAATCTGCTGTTGCAAGTTTTTATCAAGGGACCAAATTAATGTAGGCTTCTGGGTTTTCTTCTGCCCGTTGCTCACATGATCATGGTAAAAATATATACATAACAGAGTTGTCCAGATGCCAAATATCAAGGACCCACAGAGTAAACATTGAATTATGACATTTCTCATTGTGAACCTAGCAAGTTTGAGGGCCCATTTTCCGATGTCCTAAATCAGAAGGATTTGAGAGAAGCTGTATTAGATATCTGGATGGTTTGTAGGATCATTTACTGGGCTTAGATTCCATTTTCAGGGTTTTAAAAACCACTTTGCTTTCAGCGCTGATCATACGTTTTGATAAGATAAAGCGTACTTTTTCCTCTCATCAAACAACTCTTAAAACCGATATGCGTACGATTATATAACATCAAAATATATGCCATGCCCATAAAACGTACAATGTCATTTCAAGTCCCAGGCCTACCATCCTGAGCTCGTACCTAACAGAAATGATGTGGAAGAAGTTTCACTCCTCCATTATACAGACTCAGTCCCTCTTGGGGTGATAGTATAGGTCTCTATTGTAAAAATCTGATCTAACACCAGTCAGCCTATTAAAACATAAAGCATGCAATGTCTCATGCCGGAAAGAACGGGGACAATGGAAATGATGGCCTGCCACCAACGGGACTGCATGTAGTTAAGCTGACAGTATGTGGTTAAGTTGAACTTAAACACACGGTATAGATCCCCTAGGAATGAGCCTGCAGGGACTCTCGGAGACGTGTTCACGCGTGTGTATGGAGGTCACGCTTGTGATGGAAACCGGACGCAGCATTAGGCTTCCCTCGACGCGGCCCTGAGAAAGGGGGGTTGTGCCAGCAGCGCCAGGAATGAACCAGCTGCGGCGTATTAATGTCTTCAGATCTCAGGAAATGCTGGCGCCCCGAAACAAATCGGGTACGATGCTGCACATTTGGAAAACACGACAAGCAGTGCAAATGTTCGTGGCAACTCCGCATGCAGCCAGTGATGGGGGTGGGGGAACGGTGCCTGCAAACGGACACAAGTTTAGGATGGCGGTGGCTTCCACGGAGGAGGGTACAGGGGAGGAAAATAAGACCTCCGGATGCTTTAAAAAAATTTTTTTACATCGTTACTCAAGCATATGTTTATTGATTTGAGAGAGAGAGAGAGAAACAGAGCAAAGCATCTATGTGAGAGAGATCGGTTGCCTCTCGTACGCAGCCCAGCTGGGGATCAACCGAAAACCTAGGTATGTGCCCTGCCTGGGAATCAAACCTGCAACCTTTGGTGTACGGGCAACACTCCAACCAACTGAGCCACCTGGCCAGGGTGAGCTCCTAATGCTTTTTTCTTTTTTAAGCTCTGAAGTAGATGCGGCAAAACAACGTGGTTTGACAAAGCTTGATGACGTGTACCCGATGTTCGTGACATTTTCCCACTTCCCTTATGTTGGAAACATTTCACAATTTATCGAAAGAAGAAAAGGGTCCCAAGAACCTTCCTTTCTACATAGACACCTGTCTCCTCTCCCTCCTCACGCAGCTGCGGATACAGGTAAAGCTGAGGACCCTCCTGGGGGAAGAGTGGAAGAGGGACCGTCCCTGCATGAGACTGCCACACAGGACTGGAAGACAGAGGACGTGTGATAATGACTTGGATGGACAGAGGAAGTCACACTCCAAGCGTGCAGTTACAGGACACCGAGGCGGACCGGGTCCAGCGGGCCTGTCCGCAGACACGGGCAGACGCTTTGGGGAGGGCCCCACGTTTATGTTTAGAGAAGCCCATTCTCTTCAGCGCTGTCTGCACAGAAAAGTCAGACGGGAGCACAGCCCGTTGTCCCGAGGAGAAATTGGACTGAAGAGGCTGAGCCCCTGCAGGGGACAGCTGGAGGTGGAAGCCAGGGGTCACTCGGATGGGGGATGTTTGGAGGACACAGCCCTGTTCCTGCCTCGCACACGGGATCCTGGCAGCCAAGTATTGTACTGGAGGTAGCAAATGGGAGAATTATTCCATGGTGAGAAGCCAGGCCCCCGAGAAAAGACCTCACACACTGAACTGTGGGAGTGGCCAGCAGAGCAGCCGACCCCCAAGTGTCCCCTTGAGGACAGCACACCTGTGGCCCGGACCAGACAGACACCCAGACACTCCCATCAGCAGGTTAGTGTTTCACTTTTCAAGGGAATGGAATGCTGTTATGAACTGAACTGGGTCCCCCAATACCCTATGTCATAGTACTAACTCCCAACTGACTGCATTTGGAGGTAGGGTCTTAAAAGAGCTAACAGTTTAATGAATTTTTTATCATTATTGACTTTAGAGAGTAAGAGGAAAGGAGAGAGAGACATCGATTTGTTGTTCCACTTATCGGTGCATCATCATTGGTTGACTCCCGGATGTGCCCTGACCAGGGATCGAACCTGCAACCTGGGTGTATCAGGATGATGCTCTAACCAACAGAGCCACCGACCAGGGCAAGAGGTAACAGTTTAAATAAGGTCAGGTGGGTGGGTCCTGATCCGCTCTGACGGGTGTCCTTATAAGACCTAAGGAGACCCCAGGGTGCGCAAGCCCAGGGGAAAAGCCATGTGAGGACACAGTGACAGAGGGGACCATCAGCAAGCCAAGGACAGGTGGTGCTGGGAATGAGACTCTAAGATGGGATTTGGGGGCCAGCCCCGAGGGCCGCATGGCTGGTGGAATGGCAGTGTTCGGACGGCCCCTGGCCTGGGTGGACTGCTGGTCGAAAGGCACGGCCTGAGGGGCGGGGCCGGGGAGCAGGAACGGTGAGAGCCACGGCACCTTTCATGAGAAAGGCAATGAAAGGCTGAGGGTGACTGTCCAACTGAAGGACAGCATCGGTCAGGGGACGCGGCATCGGAAGGGACGCGCCTCCTACCCGCCACGGGCAGAGAAGGCCGAGAGTCAGGCCCAGGCTCCGTGACAGGTGACGGCTTCTGGGAAGGCCGGCTCTCAACCCTGGGGAGGGGGAGACTCGGAGACCCAGGACGGGGACATCTGGGCGGGGACACGTCTGAAACCCTAGATCCCTGGGGACCCTCTGGGCCTATAGCACAGGCCCCCTGCTCCCTGTGGGAGGCCAGCTCTCCCGTCCCTCTCTGCTTGAGGATGATGGAGAGGCCTCTGCTTTGCAAGGCAACATGTGCCCTTCTGCCTCTGGCTCACCGCCCTGGAGGCGTGTCCCCTACGGCCACCAGGTCTAATAACGGGTCAAGTTACAACACAGCCCGGCCAGGCAAGGGTTCAACCTGCTCAGGGGGCAGCGAGTGTTCCTCAGGGGCCTGGCCTCGCTGAGTCCTGCGGCCACTGCGTCCAGGGAGAGCTTGTTAACATAGGAGCCTTCTCCCAGGGCACAGCGTGGACACCTGGGCCTAGACCCTGGGTGCACAAGAAAGGCTCGCCGATGGGACAGATCACGCTTTAAAAATGAGATATTTGATTATGCAAAGAAAGCGTATCAAAAGTCTAAGAGGCAACGAGAGCCTCTAACCGGGGGAGATGGGTGGGGTGAGACTGAAAACAGAGCGAGCTGTTTCCACTTCGACTGCTGCCATTCCTTCCTGCGAAATGTCTCAAACTCCGAGAGACTTCGCTTTAACTTTCCCCCAAACCCAAAAGCTACTGGAAACGAGTTAAAAGAGAATATAGGTGAGAGGGGCCGACTAAATTTAATGTAGAAAATATACGCCCGCGTTCACAGACTGGGGCTATTACTGAAAAATAAAAGAAATCCATGTTCTCTAGAGGGGTCCTGCTCCATTAAGAAAATCTGGGAAACCTTCTCTTCAGATGCGAACACCTATAAAAATACACCTCTCCAATGTTCTTATTTTACTCCTACATAGGCTGTCGTACGTGGTGTGTTGTTGAAGCGGAGTTCCCGCAGTTGTCTGAAAATTTGTCATTGCCCCCCCCAACCCCCCTTCCCAAAACACACAGGCAACCTCTCCTGCCAAACAGCAGACCCAGGTGGTCTGTGATCAGCACTTCAACTCTGTCCCCTCAGAAGGAGGTCACATTCAATCATTTTCTTCTCTAAAATATGTTGACTCCACGTGCTAGAAAAATACAGGATCTATAAAGCACATTTCGGTGATGATTTGGATGTAGAGCAAACAAAATTTTAAATGCGTTCAAAAAACCCTGAGTGTTAATGAACACGCAGGTGCACACCCACTTGCCCACACACCCACTGGGAAACCCAAACTCTAAGCTAAGTCTGGATTCAGTATTTGCGTTGGGTTTAAAATGTGACTCTTTAGAGTCAGGAAAACATGACCGTCAGCATTTGTAACCACTCGCTTGTCTGGGACAATGTTAACACCGATCTCCAACGAGCCTTATGACTTCCTGATACTTAAAGGGCTCTTTTACTATTTAATTTTTTTTTTTAGTAAATAACACCATCACTTGGTATAAATCTTAAGAAGCACAAAGGGGTGTGTGATGAAAATTGGCCCTGATTTCCAAGAACTAAATTCCTTGTGATTTCTGGTCGCCTCTGGTGGTGCGGCGATAACACCTTTGTAAAAAAACTACATCTTCTTCATCTAAAGCCCACCCCAGCCAGCGTCTCACTGGACTTTCAAGGGTTTGATGCGCCGCTTCCGGGGTCCCAGGTGGAGAAGCCTCCCCCGCCTCCGTCCCAGCTCCCCGCACTCTGAGTGCGCCCACCTGCCGCTGAGACAGCCGCTGCGGCTGCGTTGGAATCGATGTCTTTTCTAAATTGAGTCACAGGCAGAACTAGGCAGGAATGTACGCCAATGATCTGGAAACGATGGAATTACTTTCTGAGTGGCTGACTTTATGGTGCCGCGATTCCGAGCAAACACTTGGCTGGCCTGGGCTGGCCTGCCCCCACAGCAGAGCTCAAAACAGCCTGCCTCACAAAGCCCCGTGACATCACACCGGGTGCCCCAGCCCCTACAGGCCCCTGCCTGTAAACTCTGACCAGCAGGTGGAATCCAGGATTTCCAGAGTTCAATAAAGGGTCCTTACAGAACACCCCCGCCGCCTCCCCCGCCCCAGGAAATGGGAAAAGCCTCATCTTGGGCAAATGGAAATTCTAGCCTTCTC
>PVJD01014964.1:0-26948 GCA_004026545.1 Mormoops blainvillei
AAAGGAGAAACATGGCAGTTGGGAGATGGTAAGGGAATGGTGGGCAGGGTGTGCTGTAAGGGATACTACTACATGGGGATTTTCATGGTCCTGATGCGGTTCCCTCACTTAATGTTTGGGTGCACACATTTTTTAAATTATGCCTCTAAATGCAACTTTGTGGGATAAACAATGTTTGTATTTCAGACATATCAGGAATGCTGGGAAAGGATGGCAGACCTAGACCAATATTGACCACATTCCATGAAAGTAATGTCAAGTTACATGTATACAAGACCCAGATGTTATGTATTCATCATTTCATTTGATCTTCATGCTAATCTTGGGCAACTGTAATTATTCTTATCCCTATTTTCTAGGTGGACAAATGGGCTAACAATGAGATTAATTGGGTTGCCCGGGAACAAACTTGTATTGGTTGGTAATTCTTCTGCTTATAATTCTTTTGTTTTTTCTACACTATTGAGCAATTTGCCAATAGGAATATTACTCTGGTTTTTGTATACTGAATATAAAGGAAAAGGGAGAATCAAAAGGCAGGATGTTATTGCAAAGCAACTGAAAAGATCTAGACAAAAAAATTAGGAGCCTGCACTAACACTGAATAAACTGTCCCTAAGTGCAGTGGTAACCTCTGTCCCTCTTATAATTGGACCTCTCATCAACACTCAACAAAGTTGTCTATCCTCTTCCTTCCTCTCTGGAAGTTCCTTCCTATTTTACTTTAGTGACTTAGCTTCCTCCTACATTTAAATGGTTTAGTCCCTCAGGGCTTGACCCTAGGACTTCTTCTCTTTTCTTTGTGTCCTACTCAATCTTAATCATTCCCATGGTTTTAGTGATCTAATATATACTGATGACTTCCAAAGTTATATCTCTATTCCAGAACTTTGCTCTGAGTTCCATACCCACTTTTGCATTCATTCATTCATTCACTCATTCATACACACACTTATCAAGTGCCTGCTGTGCCATGCACTGTTATAGGCACTTTGGTTCCATCATGAAAGAAAAGACAACAGCTTCTATTTTACTTATATTGGGAGAAGAAACACACAATACATATAATTAGTAAATTATATAGTATACCATAAGGTTGTCAGTGCTATCATAAAAAAGGAAACTTAGAGCACGGTAAGAAGGTAGAAAGTTCTGAGAAGGAAGTAGCAATATTAAATAAGGTGGTCAAGATAGGCTTCTTTGAGAAGACGAGATTTGAGCCAACACTTGCAGGAAATGAGAAAATTAGCTTTGTGGATATCTAGAGGAAAAGTATCCCTAGAGCAAACAGTGCAAAGGCCCCACAGTGAGAGTTTGGGAAGGAGGCCAATTTGGCTAGAATGAAATGAGTACTAGGTAGAGTTGCAGATAAGGTTACAGTTTAAAAGGGGAGTGGGAAGATCATGTAGGGTCTTGTAGGTCATTGTAAGTATTTTGGCCTTTTCTCTGAATGAAATAGGGAGGCGTTGAAGACATTATTGACATTATGTTTAAAAAGGATGACTGGCTACTATTGGGTGTGGGGCAAGAAAAGATGAAGAAGGCCAGTTAAGAGAATATATATTGAATTGTCTACTTAATAGCTAGCTCATCTTAGATATCTCAAAGGTGTCTCAAACCCAACAAAAGGCAATCCCCTTTCCCCTCCCCACACAAATCCAAACTGGTCCCCTCTCATTTCTTTTTTCCTCCTTTGCCTTTTTTGAAAGATTTTTTTTATTTTTAGAGAGAGGGGAAGGGAAGGAAAAAGAGTGAGAGAGAAACATCAATGTACAAGAGCGAAACATCACAGTTGCCTCTCGCATGTCCCCAATGGGGGACCTGGCCCACAGCCCAGGCATGTGCCCTGACTGGGAATTGAACCAGCTACTTTTTGTTTCACAGGCTGGCACTCAAACCACTGAGCCATAACAGCCAGAGCTCCGTTATTCTTTATCACAGTGAATGGTTTTACCATCCACCTATGTGCTAGAAGACAAACCTTCATATCATCCTTGATTTCTTCCCCTCTCTCATCTTGCATATCACATTCCTCACTAAATCCTGTTGAGTTTTATCTCATATTACGCTTATATAACCTGTACTTGTATCTCTGTCTTTACTCATTATTTTAGGTTATCATCATTTCTAGCTTGAATTTCTACAGCAGCCTCTTAATGGCCTCCCTTATCCATTGTCTTCTAGTATATTCTCTACAGAACACTTAGAATAATCTTTTCAAAATGCAGATCTACTTAAGTCAGTGCTACTTGTTCAAATTTTCTTGCTTCCCATGATTCTCAGGATGGCTCACAAGATTCTGTACAGACTATCCCTGCTTCTATCACCAAGCTCAGTCCCCGTTTTCTTTGCTCATTACACTCTAACTATACCTTCATGTCCTCGATTACATTAAACTCTTTCCCAATTCAGGACCTACATATTGCTTATTCCCTTTTTCTGGAAGGCACTTTCTTCCATTTATTTCTATGGCTAACTACTAATTCAGGTTAGCTAAAGTGGCATTAGTTAGGGAGAATAACCATTCCTGAATACTCACCTAATCTAGCTCTCCTGTTAATCCTTCTTGGAGCACTCTATTCTTTTCTTCATAGTGTTTACTATAATTTTAAAATTTGTATATTGATAGACACCTAATGAATATCTGCATACATACAAAACTACTGCATAATACTTTTCTATAAGCTGATCACTTGAAACAACTCTATGTGTCGTGCAAAGTCCATGAGGACAAGAGCTGTGTCATCCTATTTCTCACAGTATCCTCTGTATATAATGTATGATTCAACATACATTAGGCACTCTTAAATATTTGTTTGAATAAATGAACGAAGTCCCTTTACTTTTCCTTAAAGCAACTCCATACAACTCCCTAATTCCACCATTTAGAGGGCTCATAGAGTCAAAGTTTCATTGAACAAGTATCCATTGGGTACTCACCTAGTCAAGTACTATGTTCTGCTCTATTGCAGGCCCCAAAAATGCCTTCCCTCCAAAACCTTATGTCTAAATAGGGAGGCAAAATGCACCTATGCAAGTAGATCTCTGCATAAAATTATCCATAGAATGTGGCATTGCTGTTCCCAGTCACTGAATGCAGTGTTCAAAAGGGGTGATAGCTTAGTACTGTTCCCAGGGGAAGGTTACGTGGCCCTTTAGGTGACACTTTACTTAGTTCCCCACATTTCTAAATCTGGTCCTAAGATTTGCTCTCTTGCAAACTTAATGTTGTTGGTTCAGGAGGAGTACATAATTTTCTTATGATACACCCAGGCTAGTCAAGTTTAGAAAAGATGAACATCTAAACTAGAACCTTAATTTATTGATTTAGTATAAGAAAAAATAACTACTGGAAAGCACCACATGGTCACATAAATGAGTCTTCTGCTTGCAGAAAAATCAATTTGGGAAGCCAAAAGATAATAAGAAGGTTGCTTGGTGTGTATGGCACTGCGGCAAGGGAAGTTGGTTGTATAATCCTAATCTTTGCTGGTGAATAAATCAAATGGGATGATCCACCCATTTTCAAGATGGGGATGTGCAGAGTTCAGTGAATGGAAAGTAGATATCTTAAACCAGAACATCTTCCTAGCCTTGGCAGTGCTGCATTATCAAGGATTTCCTTTTGAAAATCCTGATTATCAATATTTCCAATGAACCTTTATCTTTCCAATGAAATGACTTTTTAAAGATATGATATTAACATTGATTTAGTTACTGCCTGAACTGGCTGTCAGCCTGGAGCCTCTCCTGTCTCTTTTAAGGTGACTTTGCATCTCACTGGTCTTATCTAATGTGCCTTAATTTTATTTATTAAATTCTTAGAGTTTGGCAGGTGCATTGCTGGGTCTTCTATTGATTCTTATATAATCTAGTACAGCTTTCAAATGGAAGAGCAAAATGCATTTCTAACCCCAAAGTCACTGCCATTTTTTTCAGGTGGAAGGAATATTATTCATTGGTAAGAGTGATTAATTTTGTCTGGGGTAGGGAGAAAAGTCTTTCTAGAAGTGGCATTAGAGCTGAATCTCAAATTAGAAATTTTAAGGATGTGGTTAAGAATATTGTGATTTCCAAATTGAGAGAACAACTTGTATAAATGTTATTGAATACCTGTAAGACATTGCTGTGTATTAGGGTAAATAAAACACAACCCACTAGGAGTTTAAATAGCTCTAATGGTAGAGAACTGTGGTACACCCTCTGTCCCATGGCCCTCAGTCAACCTTACAAACCCTGTGACTTAACAACTATTGACCTTTTTTTCTGAAAGCCTTGACCCTTGAACTGACAAAACCTGTTCCAAGTATACAAAGGCAAATATGGTAGTCCTTCCCCGATAATTTTCTGAATACTTTTTTCTTCTCATGACCTTTACAAAGTATGGTTGTTTGTAGAAATAATTGCCCTCCTGTCTTTCTGCCCTATTAGTAGACTGTAAGTTCCTGGAAGAGAAGAAACTTTAGTTTTTAATGAAGTATTTTATATACTTGTCATTCTAATGATTGATATACTTCTAATGAAGTATAAAGACTTGAACTACATTCCTCAAAAACACAGAGTACTGTTTTACATGTACATATATTTAATATAAATGATAAGAGACACAGCATTCTGCAGATTACTGTTTCCATTGAACATTGTCTCTTTTTGGGGGGGGGGTTCGTTTTTTAAAATATTTATTTATTTTTATTTTTTTATTGTTGTTCAGGTACAGTTGTCTCCATTTTCCTGCCACCACTCCCGCCCTGCACCGCCCATCCCCACCTCCCACACTTGATCCTACACCCCTTTGGCCTTGTCTATGGGTCTTTTATATGTATTCCTTGATGACCCTTCCCCTCCCCCATCCCCTTCCCTGTCCTTTCTGCTTACTGTCAGTTTGTTCTTTATTTCAGTGTCTCTGGTTATATTTTGCATGCTTGTTTGTTTTGTTACTTAGGTTCCAATTATAGATGAGATCATATGGTATTTGTCTTTCACTCACCTATTTCACTTAGTGTAATGCTCTCCAGATCCATCCATGCTGTCTCAAACAATAGGAACTCCTTCATTTATTCTGCTGCGTAGTATTCCATTGAGTAAATGTACCACAGTTTTTTGATCCACTCATTTACGGTTGGGCACTTAGGTTGCTTCCAGTGCTTGGCTATTGTAAATTGTGCTGCTATGAGTATTGGGGTGCATAGGTTCTTTTGAATTGGTGTTTCCGGATTCTTAGAGTATAATCCCAGCAGTGGAATTGCCAGGTCAAAAGGTAGTTCCATTTTTAGTTTTCTGAGGTAATTCCATACTGTTTTCCACAATGGCTACACCAGTCTTCATTCCCACTAACAGTGCACTAGGGTTCCATTTTCTCCACAACCTTGCCAGAACTTGTTGTTTGTTGATTTGTTTATGATGGCCATTCTGACTGGTGTGCAGTGGTATCTCATTGTGGTTTCCATTTGCATCTCTCTGATGGCTGGTGATGCTGCGCATCCTTTCATATCTCTCTGGTCCTTCTGTATGTCCTCCTTGGATACGGGTCCGTTTAGGTCCTTTACCCAGTTTTTAATTGTGTTGTTTGTCTTCCTGGAGTGGAGTAGTGTGAGTTCCTTATATATTTTGGAAATCAAACCCTCGTCTGAGGTATCATTTGTAAATACATTTTCCCATACAGGTCCTTTTTCATTTTGCTGATGTTTTCTTTAGCTGTGCAGAAGCTTCTTAATTTGATGCAGTCCCATTTGTTCATTCTTTCCTTTATGTCCCTTGTTTTAGGGGACATATTGGTGAAAATATTGCTGCTTGGAGTATCTTAGATTTTCCTGCCTATGTTATCCTCTAGGACTTTTATGGCATCACAACTTATATTTAAGTCTTTCATGCATCTTGAATTCATTTTTCTGTGTGGTGTAAGTTGGTCAAGTTTCATTTTTTTGCATGTAGCTTCATTTGACATTGCCTTAAGAGTCATCTATGTTATAGCTCTGTATCTTTCATTATAACTGTTATATAGTATCCCTTTGGATGTATATACTCATAATGTGTTTATCTTTTTGTCTGTTGTTGAATATTTAAGTTTTTTTTTTCCATTTTTGGAACAACCATTTTGGAAAATATTTGGCAATATCTAGTAAAATTGAAATTACACACACTCTTCAACCCAAGCAATCCATCCCTAGATATATACACTAGATCTACACTGTTCAGGTAGGGTAGCCATTAATCATATGTGGCTATTTAAATTTTAATGAATTAAAATTAAATAAAATTCAAATATCAGTCCCTCGGTTGAACTAGCCACTTTTCAGGTGCTTAATAGCCACATATAGGTAGTGGCTTCTGAATCAAACATCACAGATATAGAGCATTTGCAGCATTGCAGAAAGTTCTATTGAATTATACAATGTTCTCTTGGAGAATGACTTTATTTGCATATTCCCACTCTATCATGAATATAATAAGCACTTAATATCTATGGAATAAGTGAATATCTAAATATTGCATCACAAGTCTGTATATGGTAAGTGTTAAATGTGGTCTAGGAGTAATAGCAAACCAAATTTAGAGGGGGTAAAATTTGAGCAGAATTTCAGGGTCTTGTGTATGAGTTTGGAGGGGAATTGAATAAGGTGTTTATTCAGGGCAGTCAACTGCAACATAGCAGTAGAAGGAGTTGGAATCATTATTATGGAGGAAATCAGATAGCTCAAAAACAGAGAAGCTGTAGCAAGAATCAGATCCAAGACAAGACTGTGAATGGGGAAAATGAGTCATGAGGTCAGAAGCCAAAAAGATAAAAAGTAGGCCAAGAGGTGGAGAGCAAAGCAGGTCGAAGAGAGCAGCTCAGGACAGAGGCTGTGAAAAATATGTAGGTCTCTGAAGCCTCTGCTCCTGGCTTTGAGATCAAAATCTATTCATTTCCAAAGGAGATTGCCATCGCACACAAGAGGACTGTCTACCTTTAGTGAGAGCTGTGGTTAGGAGAAGGTTATCTGTAAGAATGTGGAGGAAGATTAGGATTTGGCTTCCACTTTAAGTAGCTGTGAACATTTGCATGGGTGAAGGAGGGTAGGTCCTGGGCTAGGCTGCTAAGAACTGCATTTCTGAGAGAGTAATTACTCTGGGAAGAGTAAGAGACCAGCGAGGGAGCATGTGGTAGAGGAGAATAGATCAAAAAGGAAAGGGAGATGAAAAGGGCAAGGGTCAGGTAGAGACATAATGCAATGAAAGGTGACATTATACAGATCTTAATATTGGTTTTTAGTTAATAGTAGATATAAATAAAACAACATAGCAGGAATGTAGTGTGGAATTTAAAAGCGATAGGTCTGATTTAGACAGAAAGTACAGTTCTAGTCACAGGTCTCTGCCAAGCTCTCTGAGCTGCTCCATTGTCCACTCCTGGTTTTCCTAAAAGATTTTCTAGTTCTTCTCTTCGAGTCCATTACCTTCTACAAGTCAGAGGCAGTGATTTAAGAATTCTGGTTCCTAACATTTTTAGAAGGGAGGAGACAGGTGTGTGGCCACAGGGAAGTTGAGTATGAGTGGAAAATGAAAGACATCTATTTTATTTTTTCCTTTTTATTGAATTTATTGGGGTGACAGTAGTTAACAAAATGATACGGGTTTCAGGTACACAATTCCACAACACAACATCTGTACACTGTATTATCCCATTTCTGGGAATTTATCCAAAGGACCCCAAAACACTAATTCAAAAGAATATATGCACCTGTATGTTCATTGCACCATTATTTACAATAGCCAAAATTTGTGAACAACCCAACTATCCATCAGTAGATGAATGGATTAAAAAAGCCTCTAGTACATTTACACAATGGAATACTACTCTGCCATAAAAACAGAAGGAACTCTTACCCTTTGCAACAGCATGGATGGACCTGGAGAACATTATGCTGAGGGAAATAAGCCAATCAGAGAAAGACAAATACCATATGATTTCACTCATATGTGGAGTCTAATGAACAAAATTAAGTAACAAGCAAAATAGAGACAGACTCATGATAGACAACAGGCTGATGGCTGTCAGGGGTGGGGATTGGGAGACTGGGTTGGGACGGTGGAGGGATTGAGCAAAAAAGAAAAAAAAACACATGGAGACTTTTTTTTTTTGAGAAATCTATTTTTTAATGTGCATGAGTCAGGCGATATATTCTATGTCACTCTTGGGAAGCTGAGCTTGACAGTAAAAATCCTATCTCTCCTGCTTATCCCTTGTCCTTTTACATGCTGTAGATAATCCAAACTCAATTAAGATTTCAATTATTATTTTCAAAACTCAGTAAGCATATAAATGCCTACCTTCAAAACAAATAAATGTATAACCAATTCTAGGACAAGACCACACAAAGTTCTGCTTATTTGCTTGTTTACAACAGGGAAAACTAATTTCTAACCACGGCTTTTGAGAATAACAGCATGTGGCAGAAGAAACAGAGTTCACTCAAAGTGGCAAACAAACCTATCTGACCTTAGGAAAGTAATCCTTTAAGTGGAGATTATGCATTATAAGAGCAGCCAACTGTTACCAACAGTTGTTTACAATCCAAATCTTTCCCAATGGCTTTCTATACCTCTAGCAATGCTGACATAGGTTTGGATTCCTGAGCAAGACCAGTCTGAAAGAACTGTGTGTGTACATTGCTAACTCTTTACAAAGATCACAGATTTTCAATTCCCTGGACCATTTCTTTCTCTGACTCTACTTCTTTCCATCTCATGTAACTTCACTTTTCAGCCTCAAATCCCTGTGCCCAGGCATGAGCCAGTCTACTGAAACATGGGCAGCTGTCTTGGCATGCATAGGCAATCAGATGTTTGAAGACAATTGAATAGCCGTGTGTCCAAGAGACCCATAACGCTTAGGGAGTTAAAAGGCTTATTCTTTTGGTTAAACACTGGGAATGCCATCTCATCCCTGTTCACTGACTTCTCCATTATCAGCTGGTAAGCCACACGCAGATCCTTTGTTCATCTGCCAGGATGCAAACTAGCTCTTCTTTGAAGTCTCACTTTTGTTCTCAGGGTTAGGAATGTTGCAGTTATTCCAAAAGGAATCTGGCTGACACAGTTAACTGAACTTATTAGGTTATAATTATATTAGTATTGCAACATCAGCCTACATTTTCTTGGATTTGATTATTGAACCTTGCTAATGTATGTCTCTGGGTCCTGATGCCACCATTTATAACCCAGTGGTTGAACCTACCTTACTACAGACAACTAGGCTGAATGCTCCCCTGAGCTCTAGGTCAATGAATAAACTGTTTACTTAGGAATAAGTTTTTGAAAAAGCCATTGATAGTCATAAATACTAACATATGTTGAGTGTCTGTTATGTGTCTGGCCCTATACTTGTATTATCTCATTTAATACTCACAACAAAAAAGACAATGGAAGCTACTATTATAAATATCACATGTTTACAGATGAGGACACTGAAGCTCAGAGAAGTAAGGTAACTTGCCCACAATTACACAGATAATAAACACGGAATTGGAATTTATTCACATATCTGTTCTGATTCAGAATATAAGCTTTTAACTACTACATTGAGTTGCCTCTCTTTGGAAAGTGTCTCTCTGCTTCTTGCTTTACTAGCAAGAGCTCATCTGATTTTAATTTGTTAGAAAGTGAAATGCAGTAGAATAAACAGATGTTTCCTTTCTGATGAAGTAGTGGGTTACACTGTCCTATTTTCCATGTTAATGATGAGTTTGAGGCAGATTGTAAAAAATGTAGATCATTCATCATAATAATTTATTGGGCATCTATTATGTGCAAACACATGTTGGATGATTCAAAGGTGTATAAAGAATGGGTATTATCATGAAGAACTGACAGTCTTACCAGAGAAATAAAGCTAAATTCCAGGAATCCTTCCTAGAACGTGTGTGTGTGTGTGTATTCATGTAAAATAATATGCTAACTTATGTGACAACTCTAAATGCTGTAGGAGGAGACACTGAGGTGTTAATAGAAAGGACATTTGCATGAAGAGCCAAAAGGCATTGTTTTAGAAATAGTTGTGTAATGTTAACTTTTAATGTTAATTTAAAAATGAAGTGGGCCTACTTAGATCATTCTGGGTTTCTTGATTAGAAGCAGGAGAGAAGAAATAAGGGAATTCTTCATGGATGAGCTTAACTGTGAAGGGTGGCTAAAACTTACATTGGTAGGGAGGAGGGAAGAGACTCCAGGTCCAAGGAAGAATAGGGAAGAGACAGTAGGAGTTATAGCAGAGAGGGGGAGATGAGACTAGATAGTTTATAGGCCAGCAGAGAGGAGATGCTCATAAATGCTCTAAAGAGCAACATCCACAAAGTTAGGCACAGGGGAAGTCAATTGCCATTAAACTAGTTGTTGATTGATTGCTTTTTACTGTGGTAAAATTCGTATAGCATAATATTTACCATTTTAACCATTTTAAAGTGTACAAATTCAGTGGCATTTAAGTACATTCTCAATGTTGTATAACCATCACAAGTATCCAGTTCCAGAACTTTTCATCACACCAAATGGGAACCTCATACCCATTAAGCACTCATTCCATATTCTGCTCTCTCCTCAGCCCCTGGCAACCACTACTCTCTTTCTGTATCTACAGATTTGCCTATTACGATATTTCATGTAAATGGAATTATACAATGTGTAGCCTTGTAGGTCTGGCTTCTTTCACTTAGCATAATATTTTAAAGATTTACCCATGTTTTGGTATATATCAAAATTTTCATTGCTCTATATGGCTGGATTATATTCCATTATATAGACATATACCATATTTTTTATTCATTCATCTGTTTATAGACATTTGTGTGCTTTTCACCTTTTGGCAATTGTGACTAGAGCTTCTATGAACATTGGTGTGTAAGATTTTGTTTAAACACTTGTTTTCAGTTCTTCTGGGTATCAACTAGCAAAGGAATTTCTGTGTCATATGGCAATTATATGTTAAATTTATTGGAAAATGCCATGTTTTTTCACAAAAATCTAGCATAGTGGTTAAAAGCAAAGGGTTTTAAATTTGAGTTGAATCTTGACTGTGCTAGTTACTAGCTGCATGATCTGGAGTGTGTGAAATAACCTCTGAACCTCAGTTTTCTCATATGCTGATTAGGGTTGTTTGGGTAATTACATGACATGAAGCATATAAATCACTTATCACAGTGCATGGTACATAGTCAGCAGATAAATGGCAGCTGCTAGGAATAACCTGTATAAGTCTCATGCTAAATGTATAGTCAACATACAGACAGTAGAGAAACAGCAGCCCTCTTATTGCATTTGCTACTTACCCTTGGCCCTCCTCCTTGTAAACCTCAAGAGGTAATCCAAATTTTCAGGAGAAAAATGATCTACTCTGGTTCCTTAATCCCTCATTTTCTAAATTATTTAAATAGTGTGTATATATGTATATATGCACACATACATACACATACATATACACTGTAACCATTCTAGTGAAAATGTTTTCTTAAAATGTTAAACCTTGCGTGTTTTTTTAAATCATTTTTTAAAAAATGTATTTATTTAGTTTTAGAGAGGAGGAAGGGAGAAAGAGAGGGAGGGAAACATCACTGTGTGGTTACCTCTTGTGTGCC
The DNA here is from genome assembly GCA_004026545.1 of Mormoops blainvillei. NCBI lineage: Eukaryota > Metazoa > Chordata > Mammalia > Chiroptera > Mormoopidae > Mormoops > Mormoops blainvillei. The sequence continues at coordinate 11,610 of PVJD01014964.1, forward strand.
CCCCACTGGGGACCTGGCCCACAACCCAGGCATGTGCCCTGACTGGGAATTGAACCAGCAACCCTTTGGTTCACAGGCCAGCGCTCAATCAACTGAGCCACACCATCCAGGGCAAATCAATTTTTATTGTTATTCTATTACAGTTGTCCCAATTTTTTCCCTTTTGCCCTCCTCTACCCTAACCACCTCCCGCTCCCATAGTCAACTCCCACACTGTTGTCCATATCCATGGGTCATCCATACATGTTCTTTGTCTAGTCCTTTCCCTTCTTTCGCCTGTGTGTTTTTTATAAAACAGACATTTTTCAAGAAGAGGCAATTCAATGTAGTAGTTAAACATGTATGTTCAAGACTTTCTGAGATCTAAAGCTTTGTTTGTAATAATAATAATAATAATAATAATAATGTGGTTAAAATGGTGAAAAAAATCTGGAGAAAGTTAATCAATAAAAAAGTGATCAGAAAATTGAAAATAAAGGCCTATGTTAATTCCCCCAAAAAAGTGCATTTTCTTTCACTAACTGTTGCAGCTCAGGTGGTTAGGCATTCTCCCGCAAAGCAAAGGGTCACAAGCTCAATTCCTGGTTGGGACACATACCTGGGTTTTAGGTTTGATCCCCAGTCGGGGTGCATGTGAGACGCAACAAATCGATGTCTCTCTCTCACATCAATGTTGCGTGGATTATTTTAAATAAATAAATACATAGATAAATACATAATATTTCTCTCTCTCTCTCTCTTTCTCTCACACGCACACAAACAAACACACACGCACAAACACACACACATACTCTGTTAGTTCTGTTTTTCTGGAGAACCCTAATTCAACCACCTACTAATAATGTACCAGGCACAGTGCTAGGCTTTGGAATACAGAGATTTCTTTATAAAGAGATGTGTAAAATCTGGCAAAATATGACAAAACACATGGACAAATGTAGGACAAAATGGGAAAATAAAGCCACGAGAAAGGCACCTAGGTGTAATGCAAACTGCAGCACAGGAAACAGAGTCAATATTATAATAACTATGTATGAGGCCAGGTAGGTACTTGAAAAATTGGGGGGACCACTTTGTAAATATATGATTGTGTAACTGTTATGCTGTATAACTGAAACTAATACAGAATAATATTGAATATAAACTGTAATTGAAAAATTTAAAATAGGGAAAGTGCCCATGTGTATTTCCTAAAACCCTTTATACTTGCCAATAATACTGACACTCAGAGTTTATCTTTAAGTGCACAATTTACTGAATTCTGAGGGAGAAACCTTGCCACTAGGCAAACATAGATTCCCCTCATCTCTTTAGGCTACCTGAGTGTTCAAATCTATTCATTGAATTTATTAATCTAGTAAACATTTACTGAATCTTGGCTTTGTGCACAGTGTGTAATGACAAAGTGGTGATGGTCTGAGAAATCTCAAAGTTGTCAGGGCCTCTCCTTAATCTTGGCCTAATCTCTGGAACCAGGTCATGGAAGGAGAAGTTGATGTAGCTGTGGAGTGAAAACCAGGCACATGGAAGCCCCTGGTCAGCCCACTTGTCTCTCTGACAACTTGATTTGGGTCCAGTTAGACAATGTATCTATTGCCTGGGACAGGCAGTAACCTGTCTCCAGCATTCTACTTCTTGGTTTCCAGAACTGCCTCCTCAGGGTTGGGACTCTATCAGTGCCTAGTTTGCATGCACTACCCATAAGAAAGACTGACCCTGGGTATTTTAGGGAAGACTTAAAATGTGTATTCCACATATTCCCGAAGATGCAAGCTTTTCTCTGACTCACTGTACTAGTCATTTACAGTCTTGGGAGAGAGAAGACTAATGCCCATAGACTACTTGGAGAGCCATGCAAAGCAGCATATGAGTATTTTATTTTATTTTTTAAATTTTCATGTTTTATTTTAAATTAATTCATTTTCTAATTATAGTTGACATATAATATTACATTCATGACTATACATTTATATAGCTTATGAAGTGATCACCCCAATAAGTCTAGTACCCATCTGACACCATACATTGTTAATATAATATTATTGACTATATTTAGGATGCTGTACTTTACATCCCTATGACTATTTTCATAAAGGGCAATTTGTACTTCTTAATCCCTTTCATCTATATACAAGGGAATATTACTCAGCTATAAAAAATGAAATCTTTCCATTTGTGACAACATGGATGGATCTAGAGGGTATTATGCTAAGTGAAATAACTTGAATAAAAAATAACATATTATTTTACTTATATGTGAAATCTACAAAAACAAAATAAATAAATAAACAAAATGGAAACAAACTGATCAATAGAACAAATTGGTGGTCACCAGAAGGGAGGTTTTGGGGAGTGGGTGGGTGAAAAATCATATGCCTATTTTAAGAATATTGCATCTGGGCTAGTACCAGGCCTATAGGACTTACTAACTGTATTTCCCTAAGCTAAAATGTGAGCAGAGTCTTTGTCCAATTCTGATTTATATTCATACAATTTGGGCCTTATATCTTCTGCTCAGGTCTTTAATGTGGGTGTTCCTCAGGCCTTTGTCCTAGGAACCTCTTCTCTCTCTTCAATGTCATTCATGCACGTTTCTATTTTTTCAGCCAAAATATTGGGTTGGCCAAAAAGTTCGTATGTGTTTCTTCTATAAAATAAGACACATTTTTCATTTTCACCAATAACATTATTGATGTGGATATTTTGAGAATGTTGGCTGTCTTCCGTGTGGTATAATGTTGATTGTTCTCAATTAACGTCTCAATTTGATCGCTATCAACTTCAACCTGACCATGGAGCATCATCCAATGAGAAACCTCCAGCATGACACTTTGCAAACCACTTTTGACACATTTGATCAGTCACAGTACATTCTCCATATACTCAACAAATCTTACTTTGCATTTCATTTGAGTTTTTAACTTTTTTTAAATAATAAAGCATAATATGCCAAAAATGTGTATTTTTCCATCTTCAATAATAAAATGGTTACATAAAAATTCACCAATTTTGATGGGTTTTAATTTTTTTGTTGTTGTTGTACAATAGTATAATTGGTACATATTGCTTAGGAAGTAATTTGGTAATACTTGTTATAACTAAAATATTTTTCCCCTTTTTTCTTTTTAATTAAATCGTGTTTTTTGTTATTCTGTTACGGTTGCCCTAATTTTACCTCTTTTCCCCTCCTCTGCCCATCATGCCCCTCACTCCCACAGTAAATTCCCACAGTGTTGTCCATTTCCATGGGTCATTCATACTGTTCTTTGTCTAGTCCCTTCCCCTTCTTTCACCCACTACCTCCCCTCTGGTCACTTTCACTTTGTTCCATGTTTCCATGCCTGTGGTTCTATTTTGTTCATTAGTTTACTTTGTTCATTAGATTCCTCTTATAGGTGGGATCATATGGTATTTGTCTTTCACTGACTGGCTATTTCACCTAGCATAATACTTTCCAGGCCTATCCATGCTGTCGCAAAGGATAGGAGTTCCTTCTTTCTTTCTGCTGTGTAATATTCCATTGTGTAAATGTACCATAGTTTTTTTGATCCACTCATTTACTAATGGGCACTTAGGCTGCTTCTAGCACTTGGCTGTTGTAAATCGTGCTGCTATGAACATTGAGGTGCATACATTCTTTTGAATTGGTGAGTTGGGATTCTTATGGTATATTACCAGCAATGGAATCACTGGGTCAAAAGGCAGTTCCAGTTTTAGTTTTTCAAGCAAATTCCATACTGTTTCCCACAGCAGCTGCACCATTATGCCTCCCCACCAACAGTGTACTAGGGTTCCCTTTTCTCTGCATCCTCTCCAACACTTGTTTGTTGATTTATTAATGATGACCATACTGACAGATGTGAGGTGCTATCTCATTGTGGTTTTAATTTGCGTCTCTCTGATGGCTAGTGATGCTGAGCATCCTTTCACATGTCCTTGGAGAAGTGTCTGTTCAGGTCCTTTGCCTATTTTTTAATTGGATCGTTTGTATTCCTCGTGTTGAGTCATATGCGTTCTTTACATATTTTGGAGATCAACCCTTTGTCTGATGTATCATTGGCAAATATGTTCTCTTATACAGTCAGTTCCCTTTTCATTTTGGTGGTGGTTTCTACCATACAGAGGCTTTTTAGTTTTATGTAGTCCCATTTGTTCATTTTTCCCTTTATTTCCCTTCCCTAGGCGATATATTGGCAAAAATACCGCTACGTGGGATATCTGAAATTTTCCTGTGTATGTTTCCCTCTAGGACTTTTACAGTGTCATAACTTATATTTAAGTCTTTTATCCATTTTGAGTCTATCCTGGTGTATGGTGTAATTTGGTGGTCAGGTTTCATTTTTCTGCATATACCATCCAAGTTCTCCCAACATCATTTATTGAAGAGGCTATTGTTACTCTATTATATGCTTCTGCCCACTTTGCCAAATATTAATTGACCATAGAGACCTGGGTTTATTTCTAGGGTCTCTGTTCTGTCCCATTGGTCTATGTGTCTGTTCTTATGCCAGTACCACACTGTTTTGATTACAGTGGATTTGTAGTATAGTTTAATATCAGGTGTTGTGATCCTTCCTACTTTGTTCTTCTTTCTCAAGATAACTGAGGCTATTTAGTGTATTTTTCGGTTCCATATAAATTTTTGAAATATTTGCTCTAGGTCTGTGAAATATGCCATTGGTATTTTAATATGAATTGCGTTGAATCTATACATTGCTTTGGGAAGTATGGGCATTTTAATGATGTTAATTCTTCCAATCCATGAACATGGTATATGCTTCCATTTATTTGTATCTTCCCTAATTTCTTGCTTCAGTGTTCTATAGTTTTCCATGTACTTGTCTTTTATCGTCTTGGTTAAATTTATTTCTAGGTACTTCATTCTTTTTGCTATAAGAAATGGGATTTTTTCCCCCCTGGATTCTGATTCTGATATTTCATTGCTGTTGTACAAAAATGCAATCAATTTGTGAATATTGACTGTGTATCTTGCTATTTTGCCAAATTCACTCATTAGGTTGAGTAGTTTTTTGGTGGAGTCTAAAGGGTTTTCTATGTACACTATCATGTCATCTGCAAATGATGACGGTTTTACTTCCTCCTTTCTAATTTGGATGCCTTTTATTTCTTTCTCTTGCCTGATCACTGTGTCTAGAACTTCCAGTACTATGTTGAGTAAGAGTGGCAAAAGCAGACACCCTTATCTTGTTCATGATCTCAAGGCAAAGCTTTTAGTTTTTTCCCATTGAGTATAATGTTGGTGTAGGTTTCTAATACATACCTTTCATTATGTTTAGGTATGCTTCCTCTATTCCCATCTTGCTGAGTCTTTATCATAAATGGTTGCTAGATCTTAACAAATGCTTTTTCAGCGTCTATTGGCATGATGTGCTTTTTCTCCTTCATTTTTTTTTCATGTGGTGTATTACATTTATTGATTTGTGAATGTCATACCACCCTTGCACCCCTGGGATAAATCCCACTTGATAATGGTAAATGATCTTTTTAATGTATTTCTGAATCCGGATTGCCATTATTTTGTTAAGGATTTTAGCATGTATGTTAATCAGAGATATTGGACTGTAGTTTCCTTTCTTTGTTGTGTCTTTACCTTGTTTTGGAATTAGGATGACACTGGCCTCATGAAAAGAGTTTAGTATTCTTCCCTCTTCTTGAATTTTTTGGAATAGTTTGAGAAGAATAGAAGTTAACTCTTCCTTAAATGTTTGATAAAATTCACCTGTGAAGCCATCTGGTCCAGGGCTTTTGTGTGCCAGGGGTTTTTTGATTCCTGCTTTAATTTCACTAGTTGTTATCCATCTATTCAGGCTTTCTGCTTCTTCTTGATTCAGATTTGGCAGATTGTATGTTTCTAGAAATTTGTCCATTTCTGCCAGGTTCTCCAATTTCTTGGCATGAGTTGTTCAGAGTAATTTCTTATAAACTTTTTATTCCTGTGGTATGGGTTATAAATTCTCCTCTTCCATTTCTGAATTTAGTTATTTGGGTCCTCTCTCTTGCTTTCTTGATATGTCTGGTTAACTGTTTGCCAATTTTGTTTATCTTTCCTAAGAGGCAACTCCTGGACTTATTGATCCTTTGAATTATTCTTTTAGTCTCTATGTCATTTAATTCTACACTGATCTTATTTTCTTCCTTCTACTCAGTCTGGGCCTTGTTTGTTAGGTGTTGTTTTTTTGTGGGGAGGCGGTTCTTTTAGGACTATGGTTAGGTTGCTTATTTGAGCTTTTTCTCTCTTCTTTAAGTAGGCATGTGTTGTTATGAACTTCCTTCTCAGTACTGCCTTTGCTGTGTCCCATAGCTTTTGGGTTGTTGTGTGTTCATTTTCATTTGTTCCAGATACGTTTTGATTTCTTCCTTGACCTCATTGTTAACCCATTCATTATTTAATAACATGTTGTTCAGTTTCCATGCATTTGAATTTTTTTTATTTTTTTTCCTTGAGATTGATTTCTAGTTTCAATCCATTGTGATCTGAGCACATACTTGCTATGATTTCAATTTTCTTGAATGTGTTGAGGCTTGTTTTTTCTCCTACCATGTGGTCTATTTTTGAAAATGTTCCATGTGCACTTGAAAGGAATGTATGTTTTGCTTCTTTGGGTTCAAATGTTCTGTATATCTCAATGAAGTCCATTTTATCTAGAGTGTTTTTCAGTGTCACCATATCCTTGTTGAATCATTGTTTGGAAAATCTATCCATTGTTGACAGTGGGGTGTTAAAATCCCCTATGAAGACTGTGTTGTTGAAGTCTTTCAGATTTTCTGTACATATTTAGGTGCTCCTATATTGGGTTCATATATGTTTACAAGGATTATATCCTGCTGTTGGATTGTTTTTTTTAAGTATTATGTAATGACATTTTTTGTCTGTTCTTATGGCCTTTGTTTTGAAGTCTATTTTGTCTAATATAAGTATTGCTACCCCAGCTTTCTTTTCATGTCTCTTGGCCTGGAATTTTTTTTCAATCCCTTCATTTTCATCCTGTGTAGATCTTTTGTTCTTAGGTGGGTCTCTTGTTGACAGCATATATGCAGATCTTGTTTTCTTGTCCATACAGATACCCTATGTCTTTTGGTTGAGGCAGTTTAACCATTTACATTTAAGGTTATTATTGATGGGCACTTATCCATTGCCATTTTTTCCATTTTCTCTCTCTTCTCCTTCTTCTTTTTATCACAATCTGTTTAGGATCTTTTACAGTGCTGACTTTGTGGAAATATGTCCTTTTAGCTTTCTTTTGTCTGGGAAGCTCTTTATTTCACCTTCCATTTTAACTTAGAGCCTTACTGGTTAGAGTAGTCTTGCTTGTAGGTCCTTACTTTTCAGTACCTGGAATATTTCATGCCAGACTCTTCCAACTTGCAGCGTTTCTCTTGAGAAATTAGCTGATAACCTTATTGGAGCCCCCTTGTATGTTACTGGCTATTTCTCTCTTGCTTCCTTTAAGATTCTCTCTTTGTGTTTAAACTTTGCCATTTTAATTATGTTGTGTTTTGGAGCAGTCCTCTATGTGTACATCTTGATTGGGACTCTCTGTGCTTCCTGAACTTGTGTGACTTTTTCCCTCACCAAGTTAAGGGAATTTTCCGTCATTATTTTTCCAAACAGTTTTTTCTATTCATTGCTCCTTTTCTTCTCTTTCTGAAATTGCTGTGATGTAAATATTTTTCCATTTCATCTTTTCTGAAGCTCCCTTAAACTATCCTCGTTATTTTTTAATCTTTTTTTTTATTTTGTTGCTCTGATTCAGTATTTCTTTCTACCTTGTCTTCTAGCTTGCTGATTTGCTCTCTGCTTCATCTAGGCTCTTTTTAATTCCTTCTAGTGTATTTTTCATTTCAGATATTGTATTCTTCATTTCTTCCTAGTTCTTATTCACTGTTTCTATGTCTTTTTTCATACTGCTGTATTTCCCACTGAGTTCCTTGTAGTTCTCACTGAGTTCCTTGAGCATCCTTATAACCATTATTTTGAATACTACATCTGATAGATTCTTGCCTCAATTTTCTTTAGCTCTTTTTGTGGGGATTCCTCCTTTCAGTTTGATTGGGGGTTCTTTCTTTGTCTCATTTCAGGTGACTCTTTTTGTTTTTTTCCGTATCTCAGATTTCTCTGCTTTGCATGCCTATCTTCATGTGGTGGAATTCTGTGGTAGGAGTTTTGTGCAACTCAGTGGCGCAGTTTCTTTGAGCTCCTGAACTGGATGCTCAAAGTTTTTCCATTATTCAGTTTACATGGGCTCTCATGTTGTACTTGGGTTTTGATTATTGGTAGCTCATTCATTGGTGGGTTCTCCCCTCCAGGCTGCTGACTGGGAGTCACAATCCCCATCATATCTTGTATGCAGTTTTATAGTGCCAGTTAACAAAGCAATACTACACAGAAAACTAAACCCACACATGCATAAATACCCCCTACCAAACCAGCAATATCAACAGCAGTTGAGAAAAGATTAATAAAAGTGGAGAGAGATTAAGAATATTATAAGATAGGAAAAAGGGAATATGAGATGACTAAAGGATAGAAAAAATGATTTTGAGTGGGAAGAGGGAGAAGAAATGAGAAGACTAGGAAAGAGAAACAAGGTGAAGAAAGGGAGAAAATGTAATTTAAAATGGAAGTAAAACAGGGAAGGGCAATGGAAAATGGAATAAGAAAAGAGACGAGTGTACTATGAGGTTGAAATAAAATTAAATAGGCAGTGAATCAAAGGTAATAAAATTGCAAAGAAAGCCACAGCAGTGTCTATAACAACAGCAGGTGAGAAAAGGTTAATAAAGGTGGAAAGGGGATAAGAATATTATACAAAATGGAAAAGAGAATATGAGATATCTAAGTAAAGAAAAATGATTTTGAGAGAATAGGGGAGAAAAAATAATAAGAGTAAGGAATAGAATCCAGGCTAAGAAACGGAAAAAATAAAATTCCTAACTCAAATAAGCAAGGCCACAGGAAGGAAAATGGAATAAGACAGGGGGAGAGGAACCTATGGGATTTGAAATAAAAAATAGTGAAGAAATAGGAATACCTTTGAAGATGAACAGCAATAACCATATAATCCACGCCAAACAAGCCACAATTTATAAAGGCAAAAAGGAAATAAGACTATTTTGAAAAGAGGAAAAAGAATGTTAGCTGACTAAAGGAAGGAAGAATGCTTTTGAGAGGATAGAGGGAGGAGAAATAGTAAGAATAAGGAATAGGAACAAGGCATAGCATGAAGGGAAATAAAATTTACAATGAAAATAAGAAAGGGCAGGAAGAAGGCAAAATGGAGTAAGACAAAGGAAGGGTACAATGTGAGATTCGAAATAACAATAAAATAAAAAATCATATAAGTGTAAATAAAAAGAATAAAAAATAAAAGACTAAGAACAGTGAATTAGTTGGAATACAATTGAAGCAAAGAAGAAATATTAAAAGCCTATGGGAAAGGAAGAAAAAAAATCCCACAAATTCTAAAGGATGAGGTAAAATTCATCTCAGCAGTTTGGTGTTCACCTTCTGACTTCCTTTTCTGGATCTGCCTCTGTTTTTTTATCAGCTCATTATCCCAGGGTGGGCTGTCTAGCTTCTGGCAGCACCACCTGAATCACGTTCACCTGAACTTCTGTTGTGATTGGGAGGGTGGCACCGCTGGGTCTACCCTGGGAGTCACTGTTCAGTCTTCTGGAAAAATTGTGGGATGTTCCCCCTGCTCCTGTGCCACCCGTCTTGGTCTATCCCAGCTAATTTCCAATAATGTATAGTTTCTGATGAATTAGCTGTTTGTTTCAAGGGAGGGGCCAATCTGTGTAAGAGGGTCAGCTCTTTCTTGCTTGGTACTGACAGCAGCTCTATGTGACAGCCAAGAATGGATGGGATGCTGAAACCCCCTTGCTGCACCAATTTCTGGTGTCCCTGCTTTGCTGGCCTCAGTGAAATAGGGCTGTAAGAACTCATGTATTTTGTCTCCCTGGGAGAAGTTCAAAATGGGCCCTTTAAGTGTTCCTCTTTCTGTCTTGAGCCTGATCTGCCTATTTTGCAGATCTCCCTGACTCCTGCAGGAGGTGGAGGCTGGGTGCACCCTTCTCTTCCTGGAGGTTTGATCTCCCCCAGGGAACAGGGCTCTGTTCTGGCTGTAAATAATCTCCAGTGCTGTCCTCCCACACTTCTAGTTCCCAGCCCACTACCCTCGCAGCAGAGTCCCGAACTCTGTTCTGCACAGCCTCCACCCTGCCAGCTGGACTGAGGCTGAGAAATCCCCCTGTTGTGCACCTTTATGATTTCTCTGTCTATCTGAACTGAGTGGGAGCAAAATGCACCCTAAATCCTTTCCCCTTGCTGGCATTGAAGCTACATCCAGGGTCTCTGCCCAGCACACCTCAGCTTCCTTTTTAAAAAATTTCTGTGGGCACTTCCACTGTGGCACTGAGTCACTATCTGGCTTTCAGTACACACCACCTCCCCAAAATACCAGGAGTCTCTCACAATCTCGGCTGGCTGTGGCCTGCCTCCTCTGCCCAACCCAGGTGCAGATAGAATTCTTCTCTCTCTCTCTGGCACTCTCCCAGTTGGCATTTGCTGCTGTAGCTATGGGTGTGCTCCTCGCTGTGTGTGTGTGTGTGTGTGTAGCCTGGATGTCCTGATTTTGTGTATCCAAGTCACTCCCAGCTTGGTCTGGGGGCTCCCTGCCCTGGGAGGGGAGGGAGCTGCCAATCTGCATTCTCTGACCAGGCTTTCCCTGGCTGCAGGCACCATGCACAGGTTATTTCCCCTCCGATGTATAAAATCTCCTTACCACTCATTGTGAAGTATCTTCTGTACTCCTTGGCTTCCAAAGTTCATATCAGCTAAGATTCCATTGAATCTTCAGTTTATTTTTTGGAAGATCAGCCAAGTGTCTGAGTTCAGTGCAAGAGGAAGTAGACTCAGCTTCCATCTACTTGGCCACCATCTCAAATCTCTTAGAGAAGTGGCATGTATGCAAATTTTAAAACTCTCTCTCCAAAAACTCCATAACTTCAGACAAGCTCTTTAATCTGACAGGATGGTGGAATAAGGAGAAGTCATCATCTGCTTATGGGTCTGGCCGCTCAAGAGCAGGTAGGTGTGCCAGACCCTCACAAAGTCCTCATGCAGCCCTCATAGGTGGACCCGCTGCACTGAATCCTACAGCGTTTCCCAGAGCTGCTGCTTTGGTGCCTGGCTGCTCAGTAACTCCGCCACTTACCCTTTTATGTCTGGGTTCTCTTTTCTGTCAAGTAACAGGGAAGGTCCGGAGGATCTAAAAGATACATTCCAGTTGCAGATTCTCTTAAGTCAAGTATAACTCAGTCTCGCTGGTATTCGATAAGGTTTTTTTTTGATAAAAATACACTGATATGACAGCTGTCAAAATAGAATCTAACAAAACTGTTTCAAATAAAGTTAAAGACAACTAAGCACTACTACTGAAAACACCAAATGAATTTTTTGGCCAACCCAATATCTCGTCCAAGCTCCAATTCCATATACATTTAATTGTTTAGACTTGTCTCCCTGGCTTATTCAGAGATACCTCAAACTCAGTGTGTCCAGAACTAAACTCATTCTCTCTACAAACATACACACATGCACACAAGTTGGTCCTATTCCATACTTCCTTATCTCAGCAAATAGCATTACCATCCTCCTTGTTACTCTCTGTTGACTCTTCTTTGTCTTTCATCTCCCAAATCCAGTCATTTACTTTAATCCATCCATTCACCAACTCAGAAACTTGAATTCCTTTTCTAAAATGCTTATTTCAAACATATACAAAATAGAATAGTGCAATGAAATTCCTCCTACATACCAATTACTCAGCTCCAAATTTACCAGTTCATAGACCGTCTTGTTTCATCTATCCCCACTTCTCCTCTATTTCAATTATTTTGAAACAAATACCAAAGATCATTGCATTTCATCTGTATTTTATTATGTATCCTTTAAAATAACTTAGGAAAACATCCAAAATTCCATTATGACACCAAAAGTAAAATTAACAATCATTCCATAATGTAATCAAATGCAAGTGAATGTTCATATTTCTTCATTGCTTTATAAATGGTTTTCTTTCCTTACGTATGAGTATCCAAATAAAGTCCCTACATTGCAACTGAATGGTAAATCTCTTAAACTGCTTTAATCAGTAGTTTCCAGTTAGTCTCTGTGTTTTTCTCCCTACAATCTTTTGTTGAAGAAACTTTATCATTTGTGCTGTAAGAGTTTTCCACAGTTTTCATTGTTGGTTGCTGTTCCTGTACATTTACTATAATAATATTTTAAAGTATTGGTAGTTAGATAAAGAGACTTGACCATCTTCCATTCCTCTAACCAAGATTATATAATCAGATGATGTTTTCATTCTTTCATCAGGTGGCACAGAATGCCTGCAAAGTCTGCTTGTTTCTCTTTTATAATGTTAGCATCTGTTAATAATATTCATTGTCTCAATTCATTACTTCATAGGGACTAGCAAATGTTGATTCTGCAAATCTATCTTTTCTTTTAGGAGAAACATCCTTTCATTAAATTTTATGGTTACCCTAAATTCACTTAGGAAAGACAGGATGAATGCTTAATTCTGCCATAACTCCCTTTTATTTTAAACAATTTTAAAAATAATTAGTTATTTCCCTATCATTCCCCAAGGTGACCAGTGAAGAGTTTTTGTTTGGATGATTTGGGAAAAGCATATCATTATAAACTCATGGAGTTCTAAATATTTTAAGCATCTTATTCACTGCAGTTATCAATATTGATGCTCAAATTACCACTTATTTGGCCAGGCAAAGCCTGTTCAGGTTGTCTCTTGGGTCCTTGTGAGTTCCTTGTTAGTTTTTTAAAACAGCTTTACAGAGGTATAATAGACATACAGTAAACTGCACATATTTAAGGTGTACAGGTTGATAAGTTTAGACGTATACGTATAATTATAAAACCATCACTACAATCGAGATAATAAACACACCCATCACCCCTAAAGGTTTCCTCATGCTCCTTTATATTCCTTCCCCCCATGCTTCTTCACCACCCACATTGCTGGTCAATAACCAATCTGCTTTCTATCACTATAGATTAATATTCATTTCCTAAAATTTTATGGGAATGGAAATATAGAATATGTATGCTTTCTTTACTGGCTTCTTTTACTTCACATTATGATTTTGATATTCATTTATGGTATTGCCTATATTAATAGTCCATTATGAGATATATGATTTGCAAATATTTTCTCATAATCTTGGGCTTGTTTTTGCATTCTTTTAAGAATACCTTTCAAATAGTAGTTTTTTAAAAAAATTTGGATGAAGTTCAATTTCTCATTTTTTTCTTTTTACATCAAGGTTTTGGTGTTCTGTCTATGAAATCTCTGCCTAATCTAAGAGCACAAAGATTTTCTCCAAATTTATCCAGTGAAAATTTTGAAGTTTTGGGCTTACATTTAAATCTGCAATTTTCAGTTAACTTTTGCATGTGGTGTGAAATGTAGATCAAAGTTCTTTCTTTTTATTTCTTTCTGTTAACTTTTGAATATGGTGTGAGGTACAGGTCAGATTTATTTATTTATCTATCTATCTCTCTATCTATTTATTTATTTAGCGTATGGATGCCCAATTATGGAAGCACAATTTGTTAAAGACTATCCTTACTCTGCTGAATTGCCTTTGCAATTCTGTCAACAATCATTCACCATGTATATGTGGGTCTATTTCTGGACTCTCTATCCTGTTCCATTGATATATTTGTCTATCATGATGCCAATAATACAGTGTCTTGATTGCTTAATATATCTTTGCATGTATTCATAATACATCTTTGTAGTTAAGTTCTATGAATCTTAAAACTTTTTTTTCTTTTTCAATGTTGCTTTGGCTACTCTAGGTGCATTACATTTCCATATACATTTTAAAATTACATTGACACTATGATGATAAATTGGGGAAAGTATTTATTTTAACAATTTCCATTTATCTAGGTTTTCTTCAATTTCATTAGCAATTAAGTTTTCAGTATACAGTTTTTGCACATATTTTGTCAAATTTATCCCTAAGTATTTCCTACATTTGATGCTATGATGATCATTTTTAAATTTCAATTTCTAATTGCTTGTGGTTATATACAGAAATATAATTCATGTTTAAATATGAATATTGTATCATCAATCATTACTAAACTCACTTATTCTAACAGCTTTTTTCTATATGTCATAGTAATGTTTATATTGTCATCTCTGAGTAAAGACCAATCTACATCTTCCTTTCAAGTTTTTTTCCCTGACTTCTGGGAAGGCATAGGTAGATATGCTTCGCTTCCTCACACAACTAAAAGAAGGACAACCACCAATGTAAAAACAAAAAACAACCAGTACTGCCAGAAAATTGAACTGTATGGAAGTCCAACAACCAAGGAGTTAAAGAAGAAACATTCATCCAGACTGGCAGGAGAGTGGAGACGGGAAGACAGGATGGAGAGGACATGTGGCAAGGCAGTTGCTGGTGGACCGGGAGGGTGAGGTGGTGGCTCGCAAACTGAGTGGCCCCACATTCACATGCAGATAAACCAGGAGAACAACTGGGGAGTGAGACAGACTGCCCAACCCAGGGTTCTAGCACAGGAAAATAAAGCCTAAAAACCTCTGGCTGTAAAAACCTGTGGGGATTGCACTGGTTAGAGAAACTCCCAGTCTCACAGGAGAGTACATTGGAGGGGACCACATGGTCCTAGAACATACACAAGCCCACCTACATGGAAATCAGCATCAGAAATGTGCAATTTGCTTGTGGGTAGCAGGGGAAGTGATTGAAACCTGGCAAAGAGCCAAGCAAGTGGCGTTGTTCTGTCTCTGCCCACTACTGCACATACAGCACCACAACACAGCAAAGTGGGTTGCCCTACCCTGACAATACCTAAGGCTCCACCCCTTACAATGGAACAGGTGTGCTGAGACAAAGACATATGACCCAAATGAAAGAGCAGATCAAAACTCCAGAAAAAGAACTAAGTGATAAGGAGATAGCCAACCTATCAGATGCAGAGTTCAAAACACTGGTAATCAGGATGCTCACAGAAATGACTGAGTACAGAGGCAAAATAAAGGAAGAAGTGAAGGCTATACAAAGTGAAATAAAGAAAAATATACAGGGAACCAACAGTGAAGGGAAGAAAACTGGGGATCAAATCAGTGATTTGGAACAGAAGGAAGAAATAAACATTTGACAAGAAGAGAATGAAGAAACAAGAATTCAAAAAAATGAGGAGAGGCTTAGGAATCTCCAGGAGAACTTTAAACATTCCAACACCTGAATCAT